>JASDQU010195971.1:0-11578 GCA_032191745.1 Picea mariana | reverse complement strand
ATTTATTAGTTTAAGTAGTCCATGTGCCATGTTTTGACAGGAGGAAAAATATGGTCGACATCCAACTCATTTTGAAAAAGAAATGTTACAAAATAAAAAGTGGACCGACTTTGTAATATGGATGGAGAATGAGGTATCAATAGTACTGAAGGATCCCTTGCCTTGTTTTTCCCCTATTTTTTTCCAATGGCTCCCCATTTGGGCATCCTTGTCCTTTATTTCCTTTGAATATTATGAACTTGTGGAATGTTCCTTGCAATTTATGGAGTTTGGAAATACTATCCCTTGTTTTGTGGCTCCTGATAACAAATATAGTTTGTCTAGAAGGGCTTTGCCCCTTTTGTTTAATTTATTTATATTTTCCTACTATTTGGATAAGTTGGATTCTCATCCAACATTCATAGGGCCTTCTTTCCCTTGGACCTTCTCTAACATAGTTGTTTTTCCATCTGCTCTTGAGGCATGGTTTCCTAAATTGGACTGCTAAATCCAAATGTTGCATTGCTTATTACTAAACAAAAAACTATTTCTCGAAATAGATGAAAAAAAAAACTTTTGGGGGATTGGAATTAGGAGTGAGGGGTGCTCTAGCGAAAATCCTATGTCAGGAATCCAACGGAGATGACGGTTCCTGAATCCGATTCTTGGTTTTCATGATATGCTCAGTTGCAATTCGCATTCCAAACCATTTCAGGGACTCTTGGTCAATTCCCCTTCAGGGCATAAAAGACTAACGGATCAACATTTTTGAGTTTCGTGAGATGTTGCAAGATTGTTTAGGCATGGACTAGGTGACCACATTATCCATCCTCTCCTGAGGGACGATTTCATAATTTGGACCCCTTTATCCAAATGCTACATTGCTTCAAATTGAACAAAATACTAGTTCTCGAAATCAATGAGTAAAACAACTTCTGAGGCATGGCACTCGGCAGTGAGGAGTGGTATAGCCAAAATCCTATCCTAGTAATTCATCAGAGTCGACGGTTCCTCAATCCGAGTCTTGGTTTTCATTTTATGCCTAGTTGCAAGTCGCATCCCAAACCATTTTAGCGACTCTTGGCCAATTCCTCCTCTAAGCATAAAAACCTAACAGAGAATCATTTTTGAGTTCCGCAAGATGATGCAAGCTTTTTTAGGCATGGAATATGTGACCACATTTTCCATATGTTCTCGAGGCACGGTTTCATAGGATCCCTTGATCTAAATGTTGCATTGCTTCAAATTGAGCAAAACACTAGTTCTTGAAATCAAGGACTAAAGAAACTTCTGAGGCATGGCACTCGAGAGTGGGGTGCTCTAGATGAAATCCTATCCTATTAATCCATGGATTCGATGGTTCCTCAATTCGAGACTCAGTTTTCGTTTTATGCCTAATTGCAAGTCGCATCCCAAACCATTTCGAGGACTTTTGGCGAATTCCTCCTCAAGGCATAAAAAGATAACAAAGAAGCATTTTTGAGTTCCGTGAGATGTTGCAAGATTGTTTAGGCATGGACCATGTGACCACATTTTCCATCCTCTCCCAAGTCATGGTTACATATATTGGACCCCTAAATCCAAATGTTGCATTGCTTCAAACTAAGCAAAACCCTAGTTCTCAAAATCGATGAAAAAAACAACTTCTAAGGGATTGGACCCATAAGTGATGGGTGATCTAGCTGAAATCTTATGCCAAGAATCCAACGAAGATGACGGTTCCTCAATTCAAGTCTCAATTTTCGTGATATGACGAGTTGCAAGTCACATCCCAAACCATTTCGGGGACTCTTGGCTAATTCCTCCTCAATGCATAAAAACCTAACGGAGCAACATTTTTGAGTTTTGTGAGATGTTGCAAGCT
Source organism: Picea mariana (assembly GCA_032191745.1). NCBI lineage: Eukaryota > Viridiplantae > Streptophyta > Pinopsida > Pinales > Pinaceae > Picea > Picea mariana. Next base: position 9,735 of record JASDQU010195971.1, on the reverse strand, counting down.
TGTTTTGGTATGGACTAGGTGACCACATTATTGATCTGCTCATGAGGGATGGTTTCATAAATTGGACCCCTTAATCCAAATGCTGCATTGCTTCAAACTAAGCCAAACACTAATTCGCGAAATCAATGAATAAAGCAACTTCCAAGGCATGGCACCCGAGAGTGAGGAGTGATCTAGCTGAAATCCTATGCCAGGAATCCAACGGAGATGATGGTTGCTCAATATGCATCTCAATTTTCATTATATACCGAGTTGCAAGTAGCATCCCAAACCATTTCGGGGACTCTTGGCCAATTCCTCCTCGGGGCATAAAAACCTAATGGAGCAACATTTATGAGTTTCGTGAGATGCTGCATGGTTTTCTAGGCATGGACTAGTTGACCAAATTATCGATCAGCTCATGAGAGATGGTTTCATAAATGGGACCCCTTAATCCAATTGTTGTATTACTTCAAACTGAGTCAAACACTAGTTCTCAAAATCAATGAGTAAAACAACTTCCGAGGCATAACACTCGAGAGTGAAGGGTGCTATAGATGAAATCCTATACCCGTAATCCATCGAAGTCGACGGTTCTTCAATCTGAGACTTGGTTTTCATTTTATGCCTAATTGCAAGTCGCATCCGAAACCATTTCGGGGACTCTTGGTCAATTTCTCCTCAGGGCATAAAAATATAATAGAGCAACATTATTGAGTTCCGTGAGATGTTGCAAGCTTGTTTATGCATGGACTATGTGACCACATTGACCATCCTCTCCCGAGGCATGGTTTCATATATTGGACCCCTAAATTCAAATGTTTCATTGCTTCAAACTAAGAAAAACCCTAGTTCTCAAAATCGATGAAAAAAAAACTTCTGAGAGATTGGACCCATGAGTGAGGGGTGCTCTAGTTGAAATCCTATGCCAGGAATCCAACAAAGATGATGGTTCCTCAATCTGAGTCTCATTTTTTTGTGATATGTTGAGTTGCAAGTCGCATCCCAAACCATTTCAAGGACTCTTGGGCAATTCCTCCTCAGGGCATCAAAACCTAACGAAGCAACATTTTTGAGTTTTGTGAGATGTTGCAAGATTTTTTAGGCATGGACTAGGTGACCACATTATCAATCTACTCATGAGGGACGATTTCATAAATTGGACCCCTTAATCCAAATGCTGCATTGCTTCAAACTGAGCCAAATAATAATTCGTGAAATCAATGAGTAAAGCAACTTCTGAGGCATGGCACCGGAGAGTGAGGGGTGCTCTAGATGAACTCCTATCCCAAAAATCGAACGAAGTCAACGGTTCCTCAATCCAAGACTCGATTTTCCTTTTATGCCTAATTGCAAGTCGCATCCCAAACCATTTCGGGGACTCTTAGCCAATTCCTCCTCATGGCATAAAAAGATAACAGAGCATCATTTTTGAGTTTTGTGAGATGCTACAAGCTTGTTTAGGCATGGAATATGTGACCACATTGTCCATCCACTCCCAAGTCATGGTTTCATATATTGGAACTCTAAATTCAAATGTTGCATTGCTACAAACTAAACAAAACCCTAGTTCTCAAAATCGATGAAAAAAACAACTTTTTTCTGAGGGATTGGACCCAAGAGTGAGGGGCACTCTAGCTGAAATCCTATGCCAAGAATCCAATGGAGACAACGGTTCCTCAATCCGAGTCTCAGTTTTCATGATATGCCGAGTTGCAAGTCGCATCCCAAACTATTTCGAGGACTCTTGGCCAATTCCTCCCCTGGGCATAAAAACCTAACGAAGCAACATTTTTGAGTTCTGTGAGATGCTGCAAGGTTGTTTAGGCATGGACTATGTGACCAAATTATCGATCTGATCATGAGGGATAGTTTCATGGATTGGAACCCTTAATCCAATTGTTGGATTGCTTGAAATTGAGACAAACACTAGTTCTCGAAATCAATGAGTAAAGAAATTTCTGAGGCATGGCACCCGAGAGTGAGGGGTGCTCTAGATGAAATAATATCCCCGTAATCCATCGAATTTGAAGGTTCCTCAATCCGAGTCTCAGTTTTCATTTTATGCCCAACTACAAGTGGCATCCCAAACCATTTCGGAGACTCTTGGCCAAATCCTCCTCAGGGCATAAAATCCTAACGGAGCACCATTTTTTAGTTCCATGAAATGTTGCATGCTTGTTTCGGCATAGAATAGGTGACCACATTGTCCATCCACTCTCGAGGCATGGTTTCCCAAATTGGACCCCTAAATCCAAATGTTGCATTACTTCTTACTGAGCAAAACACTAGTTCTCGAAATCGATGAAAAAAAAAACTTCCGAGGGATTGGAACTGGGAGTGCGGGGTGCTCTAGCTAAAATCCTATGCCAAGAATCCAATGGAGATGACGGTTCCTCAATATGAGTCTCATTTTTCATGATATTCCTAGTTGCAATTCGCATTCCAAACCATTTCAAGGACTCTTGGCCAATTCCTCCTCATGGCATAAAAGACTAACGGAGCAGCATTTTTGAGTTCCATGAGATGCTGCAAGATTGTTTAGGCATGGACTAGGTGAACACATTATCGATCTTCTCACGAGGGATGGTTTCATAAATTGGAGCCCTTAATCCAAATGCTACATTCCTTCAAACTAAGCCAAACACTAATTCGTGAAATCAATGAGTAAAACAACTTCTGAGGCATGGCACCCGAGAGTGAGGGGTGATCTAGCTGAAATCCTATGCCAGGAATCCAACGGAGATAATGGTTGCTCGATCCAAATCTCAATTTTATTTATATACTGAGTTTCAAGTCACATCCCAAACCATTTCGGGGACTCTTGGTCAATTCCTCCTCAGGGCATAAAAACCTAACGGAGCAACATTTCTAAGTTCTGTGAGATGCTGCATGGTTTTCTAGGCATGGATTAGGTGACCAAATTATCGATCTGCTCATGAGGGATGGTTTCAAAAATGGGACCCCTTAATCCAATTATTGTATTACTTCAAACTGAGCCAAACACTAGTTCTTGAAATCAATGAGTAAAGCAACTTCTGAGGCATGGCACCTAGGAGTGAGGGGTGCTCTAGATGAAATCCTATACCCGTAATCCATAGAAGTCGATGGTTTCTCAATCCAAGACTCGGTTTTCATTTTATGCCTAATTGCAAGTCGCATCCCAAACCATTTCAGAGACTCTTGGTCAATTCCTCCTTAGGGCATAAAAACATAACAGAGCAGCATTTTTATTTCCGTGAGATGTTGCAAGCTTGTTTATGCATGGACTATGTGACCACATTGTCCATCCGCTCTCAAGGCATGGTTTCATATATTGGACCCCTAAATTCAAATGTTGCATTGCTTCAAACAAAGCAAAACCCTAGTTCTCAAAATCGATGAAAAAATAACTTCTAAGGGATTGGACCCAGGAGTGAGGGGTGCTCTAGTTGAAATCCTATGACCGGAATCCAACAGAGATGATGGTTCCTCAATCTGAGTTTCGGTTTTTGTGATATATCGAGTTGCAAGTCGCATCCCAAACCATTTTGAGGACTCTTGACCAATTCCTCCTCGGGGCATAAAAACCTAACGAAGCAACATTTTTGAGTTTTGTCAGATGTTGCAAGCTTGTTTAGGCATGGACTAGGTGACCACATTATCAATCTTCTCACGAGGGATGGTTTCATAAATTGGACCCCTTAATCCAAATGTTTCATTGCTTCAAACTGAGCCAAATACTAATTCATGAAATCAATGAGTAAAGAAACTTCTAAGGCATGGCACCCGAGAGTGAGGGGTGCTCTAGCTAAAATCCTATCCCAGGAATCAAACGAAGTCAACTATTCCTAAATCCGAGACTCGGTTTTCATTTTATGTCTAATTGCAAATTGCATCCCAAACCATTTCGGGGACTCTTGGCCAATTCCTCCTCAGGGCATAAAGACATAACAAAGCAGCATTTTTGAGTTTCGTGAGATGTTGCAAGCCTGTTTAGGCATGGACTATATGACCACATTGTCCATCCACTCCCAAGTCATGGTTTCATATATTGGACCCCTAAATCCAAATGTTGCATTGCTTCAAACTAAGCAAAACCCTAGTTCTCAAAATCGATGAAAAAAACAACTTCTGAGGGATTAGACCCAAGAGTGTGGGGTGCTCAAGCTAAAATCCAATGCCAGGAATCCAATGGAGGAGACGGTTCCTCAATTTGAGTCTCGATTTTCGTGATATGTTGAGTTGCAAGTTGCATCCTAAACCATTTCGGGGACTCTTGGCCAATTCCTCCTCCGGGCATAAAAACCTAATGGAGAAACATTTTTGAGTTCTATGAGATGCTACAAGGTTGTTTAGGCACGGACTAGGTGACCAAATTATTGATCTTCTCACGAGGGACAGTTTCATAGATTGGACCCCTTAATCCAATTGTTGGATTACTTCAAACTGAGACAAACACTAGTTCTCGAAATCAATGAGTAAAGAAACATCTGAGGCATGGAACCCGTGAGTGAGGGGTGCTCTAGATGAAGTCCTATCCCCGTAATCCATTGAAATTGACGGTTCCTCAATCCAAGTCTCAGTTTTCATTTTATACCCAGTTGCAAGTGGCATCCCAAACCATTTCGGGGACTCTTGGCCAAATCCTCCTCAGGGTATAAAATCCTAACGGAGCAACATTTTTTAGTTCCATTAAATGTTGCATGCTTGTTTAGGCATGGAATAGGTGACCACATTGTCCATCCACTCTCGAGGCATGGTTTCTTAAACTGGACCCCTAAATCCAAATGTTGCATTACTTCTTACTGAGCAAAACACTAGTTCTCGAAATCGATGAAAAAAACAACTTCCGAGGGATTGGAACTAGGAGAGCGGGGTGCTCTAGCTAAAATCCTATGCCAAGAATCCAACGGAGAAAATGATTCCTCAATCTGAGTCTTTGTTTTCGTGATATGCCCAGTTGCAAGTCGCATCCCAAACCATTTCGAGGACTCTTGGCCAATTCCTCCTCATGGCATAAAAGACTAACGGAGAAACATTTTTGAGTTCCATGAGATGTTGCAATATTGTTTAGGCATGGACTAGGTGACCACATTATCCATCCGCTCTTGAGGGACGAATTCATAAATTGGACCCCTTAATCCAAATGTTGCATTTCTTCAAAATGAGCAAAACACTAGTTCTCTAAATCAACGAGTAAAGAAACTTATGAGGCATGGCACCCAAGAGTGAGGGGTGGTCTAGCTGAAATCCTATCTTAGTAATCCATCAGATTCAACGGTTCCTCAATCCAAGTCTCGGTTTTTGTTTTATGCCCAGTTTCAAGTCTCATCCCAAACAATTTCAAGGACTCATGGACAATTCCACCTCATGGAATAAAACCCTAACAGAGTAGCATTTTTTAGTTTCATGACATGCTGCAAGCTTGTTTAGGCATGGACTAGGTGACCACATTATCCATCCACTCTTGAGGGATGATTTCATAAATTGGACACCTTAATCCAAATGATACATTGCTTCAAACTGAGCAAAACACTAGTTCTCAAAATCAATGACTAAAGTAACTTTCGAGACATGGCACCCAAGAGTGAGGGATTCTCTAGATGAAATCCTATCCCACTATTCCATCAAAGTCGATGGTTCCTCAATCCGAGACTCAGTTTTCATTTTATGCCTAATTGCAAGTCCCATCCCAAACCATTTCAGGGACTCTTGGCCAATTCCTCCCTAGAGCATAAAAAGATAACAGAGCAGCATTTTTGAGTTCCGGGAGATGCTGCAAGATTGTTTAGGCATGGACTGTGTGACCACATTGTCCATCTGCTCCAAAGGCATGGTTTCATATATTGGACCCCTAAATCCAAATGTTGTGTTGCTTCAAACTAAGCTAAGAATCCAGGAGTGAGGGGTGCTCTAACTGAAATCCTATGCTAAGAATCCAATGGAGACAACATTTCCTCAATCTGAGTCTCAGTTTTCGTCATATTCCGAGTTGCAAGTCGCATCCCAAACCATTTCAGGGACTCTTGACCAATTCTTGCTCAGTGCTTAAAAACCTAATGGAGCAACATTTTTGAGTTTTGTAAGATTTTACAAGCTTGTTTTGGCATGAACTAGGTGACCAAATTATTGATCTACTCACGAGGGACGGTTTCATAAATTGGACCCCTTAATCCAAATGCTGCATTGCTTCAAACCAAGCCAAACACTAATTCCCGAAATCAATGAGTAAAGTGACTTTTGAGACATGGCACCTAAGAGTGAGGGGTTCTCTAGTTGAAATCCTATGCCAGAATCCAATGGAGATGATGGTTACTCAATCCAAGTCTCGGTTTTCGTTATATACTGAGTTGCAAGTCACATCCCAAACCATTTCGGGGACTCTTGGCCAATTCCTCCTCAGGGCATAAAAACCTAACATAGCAACATTTCTGAGTTTTGTGAGATGCCACAAGGTTGTATAGGCATGGACCAGGTGACCAAATTATCAATCCTTTCATGAGGGACAGTTTCATAAATGAGACCCCTTAATCCAATTTTTGTATTACTTCAAATTGAGCCAAACACTAATTCTCGAAATCAATGAGTAAAACAACTTCTAAGGCATGGCACCTGGGAGTGAGAGGTTCTCTAGATGAAATCCTATACCCGTAATCCATCGAAGTCGACGGTTCCTCAATCTGATTCTCAGTTTTCATTTTATGCCTAGTTGTAAGTGGCATCCCAAACCATTTTGGGGAATCTTGGCCAAATCCTCCTCAGGGCATAAAATCATAACGGACTAGCATTTTTTAGTTACATGAAATGATGCATGATTGTTTAGGCATGGACTAGGTGACCACATTGTCCATCTTCTATCGAGGCATGGTTTCCTAAATTGGACCGCTAAATCCAAATTTTGCATTGCTTCTTACTGAGCAAAACACTATTTCTTGAAATAGATGAAAAAAACAAATTTTGAGGGATTGGAACCGAGAGTGAGAGGTGCTCTAGCTAAAATCCTATGCCAAGAATCCAACGGAGACGACGGTTCCTCAATCTGAGTCTTGGATTTCATGATATGCCTAGTTGCAAGTCGCATCCCAAACCATTTCAGGGACTCTTGGCCAATTCCTCCTCATGGCATAAAAAACTAACGAAGCAAAATTTTTGAGTTCCGTGAGATGTTGCAAGCTTGTTTAGGCATGGAATAGGTGACCACATTATCCATCTGCTCCCGAGGGATGATTTCATAAATTGGAACCCTTAATCCAAATTCTATATTGCTTCAAATTGAGAAAAACACTAGTTCTCAAAATCAATGAGTAAAGCAACTTTCGAGGCATGGCCCTCGAGAGTGAGGGGTGCTCTAGATGAAATCCTATCAGAGTAATCCATCGAAGTCAATGTTTTCTCATTCTAAGTCTTGATTTTCGTTTTATGCCCAGTTGCAAGTGGCATCCCAAACCATTTCAGGAACTCTTGGCCAATTCCTCCTCAGGGCATAAAAGCCTAACGGAACAGCATTTTGAGTTCCATGAGATGTTGCATGCTTGTTTCAGCATGGACTAGATGACCACATTGTCCATATTCTCTCGAGGCATGGTTTCCTAAATTGGACCGCTAAATCCAAATGTTGCATTGCTTCTTACTGAGCAAGACATTATTTCTCGAAATATATGAAAAAAACAAATCCTGAGGGATTGGAACTGAGAGTGAGGGGTGATCTAGCTAAAATTTTATGCTAGTAATCCAATGGAGATGATGGTTCCTCAATCTGAGTCTTGGATTTCATGATATGCCCACCTGCAAGTCGCATCCTAAACCATTTCGGGGACTCTTGGCCAATTCCTCCTCAGGGTATAAAAAACTAACGGAGCAACATTTTTGAGTTTCGTGAGATGTTGCAAAATTTTTTAGGCATGGACTAGCTGAACACTTTAACCATATTCTCCCAAGGGATGATTTCATAAATTGAACCCCTTAATCCAGATGCTACATTGCTTCAAACTGAGCAAAACACTAGTTCTCTAAATCAATGAGTAAGGCAACTTTCGAGGCATGGCACTAAGGAGTGAGGGGTGGTATAGATGAAATCATATCCTAGTAATCCATTGGAGTCGACGGTACCTCAATCCGAGTCTCGATTTTCATTTTATGCCCAGTTGTAAGTCGCATCCCAAACAATTTCAAGGACTCTTGGCCAATTCCTCCTTAGGGCATAAAAACCTAATGAAGCAGCATTTTTGAGTTCTGTGAGATGATGAAAGCTTGTTTAGGCATGGACTATGTGACCACATTGTCCATCTGCTCCCAAGGCATGGTTTCATAGGATCCTTTAATCCAAATGTTGCATTGCTTCAAACTGAGCAAAACCAGTTCTCGAAATCAAGGAGTAAAGCAACTTCTAAGGCATGGCATCCGGGAGTGAGGGGTGCTCTAGATGAAATCCTATCCCAGTAATCCATCGGAGTCAATAGTTCCTCAATCCAAGACACAGTTTTCATTTTATGCCTAATTGCAAGTCGCATCCCAAACCATTTCAGGGACTCTTGGTCAATTCCTTCTCAGGGCATAAAAATATAACAGAGCAACATTTTTGAGTTTCGTGAGATGCTACAAGCTTGTTTATGCATGGACTATGTGACCACATTGTCCATCCTCTCTCGAGGCATGGTTTTATATATTGGACCCCTAAATCCAAATGTTACATTGCTTCAAACTAAGCAAAACCCTAGTTCTCAAAATCGATGAAAACAAAACTTTTGAGGGATTGGGCCCAGGAGTAAGGGGTGCTCTAGTTGAAATCCTATGCCAGGAATCCAACGGAGATGAGGATTCCTCAATCTGAGTCTCGGTTTTGATGATATGTCGAGTTGCAAGTCGCATCGTAAACCATTTCGAGGACTCCTGGCCAATTCCTCCTCCGGGCATAAAAACCTAACAGAACAACATTTTTGAGTTTTGTGAGATGTTGCAAGATTTTTTAGGCATGGACTAGGTGACCACATTATCGATCTGCTCACGAGGGACAGTTTCATAAATTGGACCCCTTAATCCAAATGTTTCATTGCTTCAAACTGAGCCAAATAGTAATTCGTTAAATCAATGAGTAAAACAACTTCTGAGGCATGGAACCCGAGAGTGAGGGGTGTTCTAGCTGAAATCTTATCCCAAGAATTGAACGAAGTCAACGGTTCCTCAATCCAAGACTCGGTTTCCATTTTATGCCTAATTTCAAGTCACATCCCAAACCATTTCGGGGACTCTTGGCCAATTCCTCCTCAGGGCATAAAAAGATAACAGAGCAACATTTTTTATTTTCATGAGATGGTGCAAGGTTGTTTAGGCATGGACTATGTGACCACATTTTCCATCCGCTCCCAAGTCATGGTTTCATATATTGGACCCCTAAATCCAAATGTTGTATTGCTTCAAACTAACCAAAACCCTAGTTCTCAAAATCGATGAAAAAAACAACTTTTGAGGGATTGGACCCAGGAGTGAGGGGCGCTCTAGCTGAAATCCTATGCCAGGAATCCAATGGAGATGACGGTTCCTCAATCTAAATCTCAATTTTCGTGATATGCCGAGTTACAAGTCGCATCCCAAACCATTTCGGGGACTCTTGGTCAATTCCTCCTCCGGGCATAAAAACCTAACAGAGCAACATTTTTGAGTTTTGTGATATGCTGCAAGATTGTTTAGGCATGAACTAGGTGACCAAATTATCGATCCACTCACGAGGGATGGTTTCAAATATTGGACCCCTTAATCCAACAATTGGATTAAGGG
>JASDQU010195968.1:15176-25755 GCA_032191745.1 Picea mariana | reverse complement strand
ATCTGCAAGCTTTGTGCTCTAATAAAGGTGAAAATAGTGAAATTTTTTTGATCTGGAAGCTTTGTGCTCTGTAGAAGTAAGATAAGTGGAAATTTTTGTTTCTAGAGTATGTATCTAGGTATGATTGATAGGATCTGTCCTAGCTTGAAAACTAGGGTATTAATAGATGAAAGAAGGTTTGATATGAGTATATCTGATAAGACTAGTGAAAGATATGTTATACCAATGAATAGAAAGAATGTTTGGACTAACAAATGGATGTAGGATCCTAGAAAGAATTTATTGCAGGTTAGCTCCTATGATCCTAGTGCGCAGTACAGAAAAGGTTGGGGATCATTTAAAAGAAAGAGAAGATTAACCCTCTATTACAGTTGCAGAACACCGAGACATCTTGCTAAGGAATGCCTTGGTGGAAGACCTAGTTCTCTTTGTTGCAAAGCTCTAGACCAAAGTGTTGGATTTCCCTAGAATGATTTCTAAGCTTGAAAGTATGACCATAAGACAAGAAAACCCTAAGACAGATCCAGAAATTAAGGCTATAGTAGAACCACAGAAAGAATCAGAGAAGGCATTACTATAGATGAAAGAAACCTTGGATGACCATCGACATGTTAGACTATCAGAGATCTTTAAAGACAAAGAGTGCCTTGAAGCAAGAATAGGGGACTTCGACATTGAATGTGTTCTAGATGAGTAAATACAAGTGAATCTCATGAAAGAGAGAACTTGGGAAGCTATAGGAAGGCCTGCTATGATCCCTTCACTAGGAGGAATAGGGCTATTCAGAGGAAAACTGGTAAAATTTTGTGTGAGGCTCACTTAGATACCTATGATTGTCAATGGAACTTCGACGGAAGAAGATTTTGAGATTATTCAATTTATTAAAAATCGTGCCCTGTTTACCATGTTAATAGGAAAACCTTGAATTGATAGAGATCAAGCCAGACGAAAAGAAGAAGAATAAGTTTTGGAACAGAAGAAGCAAGAGTTAAAAGATTTTATGACCAGAAGGAGCGCACGCTTGATTGAAGAACAGGAGAATAGATCGAACATATTTAATGATAGTAAACCAGATGTCGAAGTTAAGAGAACACTAGAGAATCCACGGAATATTGAATTACCTATCCCATACAAAGAAGAAGTATTATCCAGAAACCCTAGGGAAAAATCACAGCAGCGCGAAGTGACTAAGACCACAGAAGACAAGAATCATAATGGAAAAAAAACTACTAAGAAGAAGCTCACTGGAAAAAAACTCGACAGTTAAGAAAGAAGAAGGCTAAGACTGAAAATTTACAGGAGGTTCTGGAGGAGACTTCACAGAAAGAAAAATTGTAGAATTGGAGCTTCGTCGGGATATCAGAACAATGACACATGGCACTTCGCCAGGATGAAGCAATATAGTCATTGGGGTCGATATATTCGTTCGACTCCCGCTTCGAACGGGCAGAAAAGAAATAAATTTTTGTCATCAGACCGTTGGGCTGGGCCATAATGGATCGAATAGGAGTTAATGGAGGCTCATACCCATTGTAAGAGAACCATTGTCGAGTTACCTATTTATTCCATCACGCCATGCACTGAGAACACTTTTGCGCAGAATATTAAAGACACCTATGGGGATTTCAAGAAGGGAATACGAGGCTACAAGGTAGACTCTATCCAGAGTGACTCAATGCGCCTAGCCTATCAATTGATTGCAAGGAAGTTAGTTCGCAAAAACCGACCCACCCAAGTGACTGGATTTGTAATCGACCTTGTAGGGAAGTGCGCGGAGGGCCTACAAATGAATTGGGAAAAGTACCACGTAAACCAGCTGGAATTGGACTGCAGGGAATCACAAGATCAAGGATACAAGTTCCACTTTAGTTGGCTTCTCATCTTAATTGCTTTTATCGCATGTGAGATTCCAGAAGGTGCGACCTTCCCGGACATCGAGTCATTTGAACCTTTGGCCATGAAGTTTAGTACACTATGGTACTCGAATGACATGAACAAGTAGTAGCAATCAAATGTCGTCTTCCATACTTATTACAACTAGTTGAAGGTATCCATCCAGTCTGTGCCTCGTATAACCCTGAACACTCTCCACAGGTTCAGGCCCTTGATGAAATTTAGCGTGGACCGCCATTTCATCTATATCACAGCGCGCGTTGATGAGCATAAACAACAGCTGCAGTCGTACTACAAGTTGACGGAGGATGACTTGGAAGAGATTACCAAGGAATGTTCGGTGGACCTCCTTGTTCCATTGGACCCTGCGGAGATGTCCGATGTTAACAGTCTAGAAACTGTGATGGATATACCTGGACCTAGCAAGATAAAGAAGACCGAAGAGGTCTAGGATTTATACAACGCATCCATGAAGACCGCTTCCATATCAGCAGAGCAAGGAGGATATGGAGGATAGATAGATGGTGTAGAAGTTGAACCAAAGAAAGGTGAGGTTACACCGCCTAGAGACGAGGAGGACCCCTCAAAGAAAAGGAATGTTTCCCCTATGAAACCTTCCTCACGGAAAAAAAATGAAAGCAACCAGGACCAAATTTAAGACCACCCTCACCTCAGATGACTTCGACTTCATTGTCACAACACTGAACGATGCTTCACTAGAGATAGCAGAGAAGCAAGAAGATAAGCAGGAGGAGGTGTGCATTCGAATTAAGGACGATCTCCAAGGGGTGTAGCAGGCATTACATTCCAATCGTGTAGTTTTCATCATGCCTCTATCAGCAGGAACATCAGAACTAGGTGATGAGGCTGCGCAACTACATCACATTGCTGATACAGTCGAAGCTCACCTTCGACAAGCTCAGGAAGAGACAACACAAGCCACCCAAGCTTTAGCACAAGTATAGAGAGACCTTGAGGAACAACACAATGCTGCAGAATAGGAAAATATTTCTCTATAAGCGCAGTGGGATGAAGAAAAATCATAGTTATAGCAAAGCAAGGAATAGTTTCTCGCTGAGCAACTTGAAGTTAAGGAAATGATTCACAGAGCACTTCGCTCTGTGATAGTCATCGAAGTAAAGGTTGAAGAAAGAGTTCCACAGCAAATGGCGCAACTCAAAGAAATAATCCAGCAGCTCCAACAACGCATAGCAGACTTGGAGCTCTGCACTGTGCCCAAGACTCCTCAAGACATAAGGGACCAGTGAGAAGCAACTGCCTACAGCACAGTTGATAGATTAAAATCTCTTTCCTTGGAGTACAATAAGATGAGTAACCAAAGTGCCCAGACATAAGAGAACTTCACTGAGAACCCAGAGTTACATACACTTGGGTCACAACTTCAGGAAGCGAAGCAGCATGCAGATACACTACAGGCCCAACTGAAGGCCCTGTAGCCTGTAGAAAGGATGAAGAGGTCTCAAGAACAACACACAACTCAACAACATATCCATCTGCTTCAAAGAAAAGTGATGGAAGTCACTCAACGGATTCAACCTGTGCAAGATAAGGCATGCCAGTTGTTTACAGAAGTTGAAAGCCGAGGAGCAGAGTTAGAACAGGTTATCACCACAGTAGAATAGTGCCTAGAAGGACCAGTGAATGACACAGTAATCCAGGAGTTCACCGAACAAGAGGCCAAAGAAAAGTAGCATGTCGAAGTAGCTTGGACCAAGCTTGATGCATTCGAAGATGAACTGATCAGACCAGAGTGACTCGGGACAAGTCACGGGTGAGTGTTGGAGGCTTGTTGGCCCTTGACCAAGTTTTGGGAGTTTCTTGGTCATGTTGACCTATTTTGAGACTTCGACAGCCTATTGAAGGAGGAGCGCAAGATGAAGCGGAGATCAAGGTATCTTGACCCCCTTTTGGGCCCCTTTTTGGGTTTTGGGAATATGTAACAGGAATGGAATGTCGGCCCATGTGTTTACCCATGTTTAGGCCTATTTTGTATGTATAAATAGAAGGATAGGCAATGTAAGAAGAGAGAGAATAGTGCATCTATGTGATGTGAATGTATGCTAAGTGTGAGTAGATTCTGTAAGTGCTTTGTGCATGACTGTAAGAGACTTGCAGAGCTAAGTGCAAATCCTTGTAACAGATTGTGGAGAGATTAGTGTTGTAGCATAAGGAAGAAGGATCTAGCGAGCTGCACAGATCTTATGTCCTGTGCGGAGTAAGGGTTCTGATGGCTTTGTGCTTGTAACCAATTGACCGAAGATAAATAAAGAAGAATATTTGGTGGACGTAGCCCCAGGGTGGGGGCGAACCACGTAAACATTGTGTCATGTGCTTTGTGCTTTGTCTTGATGTGTTCATATGCTATATGTTAAGTGCTCTGATATGTTTAGGTATATCTATTTATGATTTGTGCTTATTATATGTGAGAATGTTAGATCTGATCTAGATATTCATGCTTAGTGCTTGATGTTCTCATTCTGATCCATTTGTATATGCTAAGTGCTTGAATATTGTAGATTAGTGTGAACGTTGCGAAGCTCTGTTGTATCAGCGAAGTGAATAGTGATTACATATTAAGTAACTAATGGTGTTAAGAGTTGTATTAATTATTATAATCACAGATTCATGTCCCATCTAAGGTTGCAGACGCCTGAGTCTTGCAACCACCCCTGCCTCTACCTCAGGTGAGACTTCATCTACTTCATAGGTGTTGTCGAAAGTGCTGGTAGTTAGGGCTATGTTGGTGTGTTGTTGTAGCGTTGAACCCTAGGTCTTCCCCTGTGCCAACATATACACCCACTAGTTCTCATCCACTAGGTGCACATCCATAGGGATGTCATATCTCTGGTTCATTGCATTACACAGAAGAACCAGATCTTCACACATTCATATGTGCTCGTCCATAGGCACGTCCACTCTACAGATCTTCTTTCCCACTGCCTCACACAGAAGAATCATTTGAATTCTTCCTGTCAAATCTACTGCTTAGAGGAGGCTAATACATCATCTTCATTTATGTTCACATGACGATGCACCCAACACTTTGGGATTTCACACGTTCACCTTGTGCTCAGCCACAGGCACGTCTAACTCAACAGATAGCCTTTCCCACTGGATAATCATCTGGATTTCTTCTCAACTCTCTGAATAGAGGAGGTCATCTCTACATTCCTAGCTCTATTTCATGCAAGAACCACGTACCCTTCTTAGGGGATTTCTCTCAGGTTTGTAAGCTAATAGAAAGACTCACATAGCTACAATGATCCACATATCACATGTTTGTAAGCTGGAGAATGTCTCACATAGCTGCAATCATCAACACTTCCTCTCAGCTAGGGAGGCATTCTTCATCATTCCAAGTCTCACACAGATGTATTTTGAATTTTTTCTTGGCTGGAGTCATCAATACTCCCTCTCAATGAGGAAGGTGTTCTTCACCAAATTTGTTTGGTGCAGATGTCTGCAATCTGCTCAGGTGTAGGAAGGTACTACAAGTGTATGATTTTCCTCTGCATCATATCTCTGATATAAGGATATTACATCTCATCATGTTTCGATCCATTAGGAAACACTAGGTTCTTAAGGATCTTTACACACGGCTCTTGGTTATCATTGTAGGATCCATCTCATGGTAAAGTAAATATGTCATAAGCTTGTGAATCCACATTGCTTCACACACTCGATGCTGTATACTCTGCCTTTATGGTTCTCAAGGCCATAGAGTTTTGTTTCCTACTGCATCAAGAAACCATGGCAAACTTCACGGTAGAAAATCAACCAGATGTGCTCTTTCGGTCCACTATACTTTCTGCTCAATCCGAATTGGCATATCCTGCAACTTCAAGTTCACACTGGAGTCATATCTTAGGCCATATCCAATTGTGCCTCGAATATATCTCAATACATGTTTTGTTGTTGTCTAGTGAGTCTGTCTCGATTGACTCATGAAATGACTAAGTATATTCACTGAATGGCATGAATCAAGTCTAGGTTTAACCAGATACATTAGTGATCTAATCAACTATGGATTAGTCTCGTCTGAATAATCATCAATATTCTTCTTTAAATCCATCACGGTGAATTTGCATTCTATCATACTAAACTTCTTTAATATTCCCACTGTATATTTTCCTTGACTCAGGAAAATATCATCGGTCCTCTGTCATAATTTTTCTCTCAAGAAGTAGTGCATCCTACTCAGATCCTTCATAAAAAATTAGAAGTCAATGCTTGCTTGTTTTCAACAACAAGGCTTTCTGAATAAGCCATCAAAGTCAGGCTCTTGTCACCAACACTATAATAATATAGGTTTGGATCAGCAATACTCTAGTTGAAACCCAAACTCATCAATAATCCATCCATATGATATAGTTTCCAACTCATGGATGGTAGTACGGATGGAAGTGTATCGGGCTTACTGGATAAAGTGTCTCATCATAGACAACTCCCTCTATTTGTGAGAATCCTATGACTATAGATATCACTTTGTATTTCTTGACACTTCCATTAGATGCATGTTTGATCTTATAGATCTACTTGGAAGTTACCACAGACTTCCCTTCTGGTCTCTGAACAATATCTTGAACATCATTCTTTTAAGATATACTGGTATTCTTTTGTTATGGCATCTTTCTATACATGTTCTCTTATTTATTCTTTAAGACAAGGAGGCTCAAAATCAATTAAGAGGCTTGTGACTGAAGGATATCTCGAAAATCTCTTTTTCTTTCTCGGGATGTGCCTTGAGGGGCTTGTATGTTCCTCTGCCTCTTGCAGAGTGAGCCTAGCCAGGCCTTTTATTCCCTACTGCAATATCTCTGAACATATCAACTGGAGCAACTGGATCAACTGGAATAATGTATGTCTCCCTCTAAACTGTTGAAGGGGGAGAAGGCATTGTCTCATTGTCAATCTCCATATGAGATTCGTTGGATCTTTGAAAAGCTATCTCTTATTCAAGGGAAACATCTTTGCTTGTATTAATCTGTCTCTGACCATGGATGTCGATCTGGAATGTCTTTGAAGATTCATTGTATCCTTTCTTTCTAACGGATCTAGCTTGGACTTCTTCTCTTTGGGTATATGAAAATACACTGGGCACCCAAATATCCTGAAGTGTTCAATCTCAAACTTCACTCTAGTGAAGGATTCTTTGGGAGTTATGTTTTTCAAAGTCTGGTGAGAACTCTTGTTCTGATCATATACTGTGTCATGCATGCTTCTTCCCATAGAATCATAGAAGGATTCTGATCATGTATTGCTGCATTGGTTTCCCCAATGATAGTTTTATTCTTCATCTTTCTCAAATAGTTTTGATTCCCTCTGAGTCAAGTGCCTCCCTCTGAAGGATAAACATATTCCTTTGTTTTTAACCTATCTGGAACAAGAAAAAAAGAAGAACCAAAAAAATAATATCTCCTAAAGGAGAATAATGAGTACATTTCTAGAATCAAAACAATTTAAGGAATGTTGTCACATCTACAACATCTACTTGTAATGTAGCAAACTTTAGAAATATAGATTTAGAGGAATGACAATTACAACAATCAAACCTGGAGTCTTCACTTCTAGTGTGTTGTTCTTCTGAATGTACTGAGATCCCTCTGGATCCATGACTTCAGCAAAAAGGTTCCATCCTCCTGCAATTACCTTTATGATAATGATACAAATAATATATATACAAGTGCATACCTAAGGGTGCTGATATGATTTCTCCAATGGCACCTGACTGATCTCTGTGCTATTGACATCTTCATGAAGAGGGTAGTCATAGTGTCACATTTTTTTATCACCCATACTAAGCCTTCCTCTGAATTATTTTCTTCCATGAACTTGAAGTTGCTTGATCCATCAAGATTTCCATCATAGTTATGTTCATCATAATTTTAGATTCTTCACAAACCCTTGTCAACTTGGGCTAGAAAACCTAACGGCTAGGCTAGGCTAGCACTTTTAGGTTTTGTTGGACTTATGACTGCCAACAATAAGCCTTTCAAATATAGAAGAACAATGGTGAAGTATCTTGGGAAACCCTTCTCAAAAAGGGAAGAAAATCCATCCAAATCCTTTGCTATATTATTCAAGAGAAAGACCTTCACCACCAAGAAATACCTAGCACACAAGAGGGTGCTTAAACCCTATAACTATAGCACCCAAGAGAGGTGCTCATCTTTTCCCAAAGAAGTGTACTTGATGAAATTTACAAAACTCACATGGAAGATATGTTTCCTCAAAGGGGATTTTACCTTTACTTATACTAACCTAATTCTGTCAACAGAAGTGTCTATTGACACAATAGGGACAACCTCACTTATATTATAATATAATAATTATTATTATTATCATCATTATTATTATAATTAAGATTATCCAGATTAATTATCTTTTACATTTATTATTAATCACATTAAGGTGGGGTCAACCTATGCCCTTTACATAACAATTAGGGTTACAGGCAAGTCTACTCTTGAACAATATATAGCAAAGGATCTGATACACCCACTAGTGATCATCCACTAGGGGCACATCCATAGGGATGTCACATCTCTAGTTCACTGCATTACACAGAAGAACTAGATCTTCACACGTTCACATGTGCTCGTCCACAAGCACGTCCACTCTACAAATATTCTTTCCTGCTACCTCACACAGGGGAATCATCTGGAGTATTCTTGTCAACTCTACTACTTAGAAGAGTCTAATACATCATCTTCATTTTTTCTCACATGACGATGCACCCAACACTTTGGGATTTCACACGTTCACCTTGTGCTCATCCACAGGCACGTATAACTCAACAGATCACCTTTCCCACTGGATAATAATCTGGAGTTCTTCTCAACTCTTTGAATGGAGGAGGTCATCTCTATGTTCCTGGCTCTGTCTCAAGAAGGAACCACGCACCCTTATTAGGGGATTTCTCTCAGGTTTGTAAGCTAAGAGAAAGACTCACATAGCTACAATGATCCACATATCACAGGTTTGTAAGCTGGAGAATGTCTCACATAGATGCAATCATCAACATATCTTCGGCTACAAGTGTCATATTTGAGACCATTGTTGACGTTGAAGGCATAATGATGAATACTATGCTCACAAATGATTGCCATGCTTTATTGTTTATCTATATTAATAATATACTAGTAGGTGGGACCCCCTTGTCTAACTTATGGAACTATGGTGGATAAGAAACGCTTATATTTTGGTTGCCTATGCTATGATAGAAAAATAGTTTCTACAACTCATTTGTTTCATATCATGGTTAAAATATTTATGGTGATATGTGGTGGTTGGGTGATTAAAACATGGATCTAAATGGTTTTGATTATCTCTCACAAAATATTATTATGCTACCTTTTTGGATGAAAGAATTATACTACAGTTTTGATGTTGATATTATGTATTGTTCATTGCAAAGTTTTGGGTGATCTCGACCCTTGATACTATGGTTATGCACATTATTTGAGTTGCATAGTGGGTTGTGTTCCTAGCGCAGTTGTCAATTGTAGAAATTTGATATTGGTAAGGGGGTGGCACACTTTGGACTATTGCACACCTTGTAAAAGTAATATGGAAAGTTTGATTTTTGGTTGATTAATGATTTTAACGTAGTGCTATGGTGAGTTGGCTTGGCTCGTACTAAGAATTGAATGACAAGCTGAGTGGAGAAGCGATGTGCAGTAAATGCAAGTCACTCAAAATCCCCTCGAGCCAGTCACCCTAGTCATTCTTGCAAGTTTTGGCTCTGGTAGTTGTTGTTGCTCCACCTTGCTCGGTCATGGAAGAAGTATACAACCTTTGGTTTTTCTCCTCGCGTAATATTTTATAGGTATGATGTTTTCTTACTTCTCCATCCATGAGGATTTCTCTGCACTTAAATCAAATGTTGGCTCTAGTAGCTCATGGTATGTGTATTTCTCAAGTTGTTACGATGTTTTTGGAACTGTGTGTTATGGTTTCATTCTTGTTTTCCTGTGGTTGTTGTTCTAAGACTGTTGGCATCAAAGGTTGGTCGCGGGTCCTTGTTGTGTGTAATTATTCATAGGGAAATGTTGAGTAACAGTTGGGGTTTATCCTACATTGATATGGCTCTGTATTCGGGTTTGGTATCTCTGTTGAAATTGGTTATTGCAGTCCGCCTAAACTATGGGCTTTGCGAATACACAACCTATGGATTGACATTACTGGTCTCTGTGGCTAGTGTACCCACACCATGTTTCGACCTTATGGGTTTTTATGTGAACCATGATTAGAACATTCTATGCCTTGTCTTGGCAAAACCCTCAGTTGTTGGCTTGCTTGCTATAACCTCACCGACATTGTTTACTGGTAAACATTATACAGTATGAGAACTTTGCTACCCAGATCTTGATGAATGAATTATTTTTGCTTTTTGGTTAGGCATGGGTTTTAATATGATCACTCATTATGCAGTGTTGAAAAAGGAGTTGGATTCACTTGTTTGTTTTGGAAGTTGCAATCTTTTGTTTGAAGCCTATGCAGTCGAGAGCCTATTGCATATTATTGTTTTTGTGATCGATTTTGGATAGGACACCTATGGAATGAGTTGTTTATGCCATTCAACTGACAACTCTTTGGTCGAACTGCCATGTTGTCTCTACCAATTACTATATTGAGTCCTAAACATTACATTGAAAGGGTATTT
>JASDQU010195964.1:0-19642 GCA_032191745.1 Picea mariana | reverse complement strand
CACTGCTATGATATGTGGACCAGTGCAGGATTTCAAGTGGTGAGACTACCCAAAACTAAATAAATGATGAAAAAACTCCCAACAACACGGTGCCACTGTATATTACATTATAGGGTGTGGACCCTAGTCTTATTAACAGGGGTGGAGACATTTCCCACCATGTATCCTCTGAAACCTGGAGTCATGGGAGGACGGTGTTAGCTCACACTCCTCTAGATGTGTGATGATGACTTTCAATTGCCTATTGGGGAAGCTTGGTCAAGATAGTGACACTTCCTCTTACGGGTTCTATTTGGAGTTAGGTCAATATAGTTGACACTCCAAGATAGTCCAGCAGAGGAAGGATAGGAATGGAATATGGAAGTAAGTTAGGGAGGAAGGATGAATAGAAATAGTTGACAGTGTATGGAGATTTACCTTATGGTGGAATTTATTGTTTTTCCTCCTGAAAAGAAAATGTGTATATATGTATATTCATAATTACTTAACTAAACTACAATTGTATAAATAAAATTGTTGAGCTAGATTATTGTAATTAAGGGAATTCACAAACATTTCATTGGTTTATTATCTTCTATAAAATGAATAGTCTTGTTGATTGGATTGGATGCATACATAAATTACTATAAGGGTGATAGTTATTGTTATTAGTACATGCATGAGACTTGTATGTACTAGCTACACATGCATTTATTGTACATGTACACTAGTATGTATGAGTTTTATTGGCTTAGTTACTAATAATGTTGGTTATTTGATATGAATGTGTGAACCATGTGTCTTTCCCTTGTATCATAAAATACTTTCACTTCGGGATGAAGTTTCCTGAAGGGTGGGTGTATGTAACAACCCTAAGTATTTAATCAATTGTCATAATTTAAATAATTGTTTAATATATATTAGTTAATTAGTTTCATGATTAAATATTTGGTTAATGAATTTTAGTTTAATAAATTTGAGTTTATTAAATGGAGACTTAATGTATCGAATGATGGAACCATTAAAGATAAAGGGGATAAGGTGGTTGGCATTGAATAGAGGGATAAGGTGGATGGGTCTTAATGAAAGGGAGAAGGCAGTGATTGAGAGAGGGGGAAAGGAGGATAAGAGAAGGGAAAAACACTCGACAAAGGACTTTTGACTTTTGGGGGAGAGCATCATTTTGAGAGGAGAGGATTGTATTGTTGGTTTGGGGTTTGGAGTAGCTTGATGGAGGGTGGTACTGGCTTTTTCTTGAGGAACTTGTTGGAGTTTGGTGAACTGAGATAGGAGACACCTGTTGCTGGGAGTTCTGAGCTCAGGGGCTAGGAATCCTTACAGAATCCTGGAGCTAGGGAGCCAAATAGGCTCTATTCCTAGCTGGCTGGGAGGTTAGTTAGTTTTGGGAAGAGCATCAGGTAGAGTCACAGAATAGCAATAACATCAATAAAATCAGTTAGAGGTATGTATTTTCATTATTATGTTGTGTTATGTGGATTTTTATGATGCTGAATATGTGGTTTATTATGGTGTTGCTCATAAATTTTTATTATCCTGAATAATGAATGGGTACAAAAGTTAGGATAACATTTCTCTATTTTAAATTATGTTTTATAAGGCTCTATTGGAAGATACCTTACACACTATCACTATGAGATATACCACTGTAAAGCTATACCAATAAACATGAACCATGCATCAACCATGCATCAACCTGTAACTCAACCTATAATCAACCTGTACCATAAACAAGTGCATCAACCATGCACCAACCTGTACCAAACAATCTGAAATCAACATGTACCATAAACAAGTGAAACCAACCATGTACCAAGTATGTACCAATCATGTGTCAAATAATCATCAACTATGACTCATCAATATGTACCAACATCATCAAATATACACCTCATGTATGTGCCAACTCATCAACTACTTGTCTCAACCATGTACCCAACTTGTACCTCAACCAAAAACCCTGATCAATTTCATCATCCAAATATGATTTGTAAATCTGTAATAAACCTGGTGTATATGATCACATACCTTCAAATCTTCCTTAACTTTAAACAACAAGATACTGTCATTTACATCAAACGTTTCTTTAGTCTCTCATGACTAGTTTTGGATTAGTCAACAACCCTAACTTGAAATAATCATAACTTTGTACCTGTAATGAATAAATATATGAAATTGATACACAATGTTTTTCAGTGTGTTTTATGTAATTTATCTAGGTGTCACTACTATGAACCTATCTTAAAATTAGTTATAGAAAAAATGGCATACCTTGCTGAATTTTGGCGTATTCTAGAGAGCGGCCTTGTAGAGAGTTCCCCGCATGAAATATTTATTGAATTGATATGAAACTATTACTAAGCATACTAAAGAATGTATTCTAACCAACAAATTTTGTCTTACTGAATTTGGATATGTTATGAAGAAGTTATGATGTTTTTACCCGAAACACTTGTTTTTGACTAGTTTCGAGACTAGCCACAAACCCTATTTTCCACGGAGTGTAACTCCAAAAATACAATGACCCAAAAGATTATATTTTTACCAAAAATACTTGGATATGTTTCCTGAATGGATTATAAATTTCATGCTCTGAATCATTATAGAAACAAAGTTGTTGCGAAAATGGTGAGATGACCTGTAAATAACATACCTTAGAAAGAATCACCAAAAGAATTTATCCTTCCTTGAATTTTGGTCTTATTTTCTTTACCTTCCCTCAGAAATTTGGCTTAGATATCCTTTGGTTACCTCGGACACCTATAGGTATTCAATATTCTCAAGTGTGTCTTAAATGAGAGAGCCTTGCCTCTTATTTATACTCTCCAATTAGCTTCCTTAAAAACATCTTCTAGGTCACTTTGCCCACTTTCCTTATTTTAGGGTTAACCCACTTCTAATTTATCCATTAGATTTATTATTTAAATAATTTATTTTGTATTCACTTTGAATTATAGTACACTCATCACTTCACTTTATTATTTACCTTCTAAAATCTCTTAAACTATTTTGACTACTTTGACCTTTTGGGGTTTCTAGATGACATAAGAGGGCCCTCCAACTTCGTAAGGCCATAACTCTCAAACCGTGAGGAGTTATGTGAAGTTACACATACCACCAGAAATGGAATGAAATGTACCATCCATATAGAATATTTTTACCTAAAAATATATCAAAACTCATACCATTATCCATCAAACAAACCTGGGTCCATTACCCAACCCTGGGTTCTCCAACTTCTCATGGCCATAACTCTCTAACCATGAGGAGTTATGTGATTTTCCACATACCACCAGAAATGGTATGAAAAGAAATATCCATCTAGGATAGTTTTATTGACAAATTCACTGACCTTAATATCATTATTCCACAAATAATCGTGGGTTCTCTAACCATACTTCTAGGATAACTCAATCTGCAAAGTGTCTTCCCGTGATGGCTTTCACCATAAGGGGACCACTTTGGAGTTCATCCATATGCACTTCTTATCAACCAGGACAAGAAAATAATGAGTCATATTTACATCAAACAAACTTGGGTCCATTACCCAAACCTTTGTGCTATCGGGATTTCTTCAAGGGTTGACATCAATGACAACTAACCTTAATCAACAATCTCCCCTTTTGGCATTGATGGAAACAGTCTGATGAAATACTAAAATCATATCACTCATGCTCCCCCTGGAACCATGCCTATGTCTCATGCTCCCCCTAGAACCATGCCTCTATCCTCTGTATCTGATAAATATTTCCCCCTTTGTCATCAATGACAAAGCTATATTTCCATCCGGGGCTGCTCCCCCTTACTGAACTGTCCTCTTATGGTGCTTCCTCATGTACATATAAGACATATAAGATAAGCATTCAAAAATAATTTATTTTGGAGTAGAAATAACTCAAAGTCTTTGGTGAAGATATTCAGAGGCTTCCTATGGAAGTGGTTTTGTAAATATGTCTGCCACCTGTTCTTTTGTGTCCACATACTCAACTCTGATGTTCTTCTCTACAACCTGCTCCCGTAGAAAGTGATACTTTATTGGAATTTTCTTCGTCTTAGAGTGCATTACCGGGTTCTTTGAGATACTAATGGCACTTGTATTATCACAATAGATTGGAATGGGCTCATAATACTCAACATGTATATCTGTCAGAGTTTGTCTCATCCAAAGAACTTGTGTACAATATGATGTTGTTGCAATGTACTCTGCCTTGGCTGTAGATAAGGATACTAATGATTGTTTCTTTCTTAGACATGATACTAAACACTCACCCAAGTAGAATGTTCCTCCACTGGTGCTTCGTTGGTCATCAATACAACCTACCCAATCTTCATCTATGTAGGAAATAAGTGATAGATCCTTTCCTTTTGGATACCATAATCCAAACTCTTTTGTTCCTTTGATATATTTGAAAATCCCCTTCACTGCTAATACATGTGATTCCTTTGGTTCTTCTTGAAATTGTTCCACCTGTCCAACTGCCTGCATTGCATCTTTTCTAGATGTTGTCACATATAGTAGGCTTCCAATCATTGACATGAATTGCCTCTGATATGTAGACTTCGAATCATCATCTTTGCTCAACTTGCAACTGGTTTTCGTGGAAGTGATAACTGGTTTGCAATCTTCCATACCAAACCTTTTTATCATTTCTATGATATACTTGGTTTGAGAAACAAAAATTTATAGGTTGCTTTAGCGTATCTTAAGTCCTAGAAAGAAGGATGGTTCTCCAAGTAACAACATTTCAAATATATTCTGCATATATTTTGAAAATTTTTGTCTTAACCTATCATCATCACTACCAAAAATAATATCATCAACATAAGCTTCAATTAATAAAATATTACCTTGACTTACCTTGACGTAGAGGTTGTTGTTTGCACTTCCTTTTCTGAACCCTTCTTACTGCAGATACTTATCCAGTCTAGAGTACGATGCTCTAGGAGTTGTTTTTAGAATATACAATGCCTTCTTTAATTTACACACATAATCTGCATTTTTTGACAACTGAAATCCTTCTGGTTGTTCAATGTAGACTTCTTCTTCAAGTTCCCCATTCAGAAAAGATGATTTTACGTCCATTTGATACATTTTAATAATTTTGGAGCATGCATAAGCTAAAAGAAAATAGATTGGTTCCACTCTGGGAACTAGGGAAAATTTCTCTTCAAACTCGATTCCTTCAACCTATGCATATCCTTTACATACTAATCTAGCTTTGTTCCTTGTAACCTATCCATCTTCATTCAATTTATTCTTGAAGACCCACTTTGTGCCTATCACATTCTTATTCTTTGGTCTTGGAACTAGTTCCCAAGTGTCATTTTTCTCTATTTGATCCAATTCTTCATCCATGGCCTTATTCCAAGATTCATCCTTGTTGGCTTATTCAAAACAGTTAGGTTCAATTGTAGATTAGTTCTAGGTGTGTTTGTTCTAGTGAATGGATTGTTCTTCTAGTCTCAACTCTTGCATCTTTGTTTCCAATAATCTAATCTAAAGGATGATTCTTCTATACTCGTTTACTGGGTGTCTTTGGAGACACTTGTTGAACTTTCTCTTCTACTTCTATTGGATTATCTTCATCTCCCTCTTCTACTTCTTTTTCATCTTCGTCTTCTTCTTCTAAGGGATGTTTTATTGATTCATTTTCTTCCTTCGATTTTGATATGCCTGTTTCAGCAATTGTTACATTGATGATTTCCGCAACTTTGTTCAATCTTAGATTGTAACAATTGTATTCTTTCCTTTTACTTGAGTAACCAACAAGTACTCCTTTGTCAAGACAAGTGTCAAACTTTCCCATTCCTCCATCTTCTCTTTTGATATATCATTTTCTTCCAAAAACTGTGAAGTTCTTTACATTTGTTGGTCTTCCTTTCCATAGTTCGTAACGAGTTTTGTCGGTGTTATTTCTAAGCATTAATATGTTTTGAATGTGAACTCATGTATGCATTACATGTGTCCAAAACATATCTATCAATTTTTACTCCATTAACATTGTTCGATCCGTTTCTTGTACTGTCTTGTTCTTTCTTTGAACAACTCCATTCTGTTGAGGTGTCCTAGCAATGGAGAATTGCCTTTTTATTCCATGATTGCTGCAATAGTCCATAAATTTATTTCAGGTGAACTATCCTCCATTATAAGATCTCAAGCATTTGATTTTTGAATCCATTTTATTTTCAACCATTTCCTTGTAGATCTTGAAGTTTTCAAAAGTTTCTGACTTATTCTTGAGAAAGAAAAATGTAGTCATTCATGTATAATCATCAACTAATAACACGAAGTATTTCTCACCTTTTAACCCTTTTTTTTTAGTTGGTCTAACTAGATCAGTATGCATAATTTCCAGTGGTCTTGTCGTTGAATATTCCTTTGATTTAAACTTGGTCTTTGTTTGATTTCCTTTTTGACAATGCTTGCATAAAGTTTTGGTTGGTTTCGTGATCTAGGGCATTTCTCTGACTTCTTCTCTTTTGTTGACTTTGAAAAGGTTATCAAAATGTATGTGCCCCATTCTTCTGTGCCATATCCAACTTTCATCTTCCTTTCCTAGACAACACTTTTCATTTCCAATTTCACTGAACACATATATGTTTCTTGAAGTTCTTGCAGCTGTAGTGACCAATTTCCCTGAACGTTCTTTTCTTATCTCACAGTTTTGTGAATTGAAAGTAACTTTATGACCTTGGTTACACATTTGACTCACACTTAGAAGATTATGTTTCATATCTTCTACTAGTAGAACATTTTTTGTATTTTCATTCTTGTTCCCAATTCAGACTGTGCCTTTTCCAATGATTTTGGCTGAATCATCATTTTTAGAGACTGATCCATCTATTTCATTTCATAATGTAATAAAATTGTCTCTATCACTTGTCATGTGTTTTGAACATCCATTTTCAACATACCAACCACATTTTTTCTTCTTACCTATTAGAGAAATTGTGCATTCTTCATTGTTATACTGATCTTGATTTCTTATCCATGTCATTTTATGAGGTTCATGTCTTTGACTGTTGTTATTTTGTTGAGGTTCTTTAGGAAGGACTGCCATAATGCAATCTTTGGTCACGTGTCCAAAATTGTTACATTTGTAACATTTCACTTCAGTGCACAAAGATTCAAACATGTTGTAACTTCTTCTCTGTGTTTCACTAGGTCTTCCTGAATAACCCCTTTGTGTATGAATCTCAAAGTTGTTATTGTTCCTATTGTTAGATCTGCAATTCACAGCTTTATGTCCAAAATTATTACATGCATAACATAAACAAAAAAATATAGTTTGATACCTGGGAGTTGAAGATCTTCTGAAAGGAGGTGCTCTTATGAATCATTCTTCTTCTTGAGGACTATCTATCTATTGTTGATTATGAAATATAAATCTTCTTGGTGGAGTAGTGTCCCTATAATCTTCCTTGTATATGTTCCTATCCCCTTTGATTGTTTCTACATAACTTTTTGGATATGTTTCTTGCTTTGCTGTTTTGGAGCTTGATCCATTTTTTGTCTGATTGTATCCAAGTCCAAACTTGTCAAAATGATAATTTTGACTACTCATAATGCCATTCAGAACTTTTGAGCTATTCTGCATATTTTTATTTTGAATATCCTTTCTTAGTGTGACAATCTTTGCTTCCAAGTTTCCAATGATTCTGTCATTTTCTTATAGATTTTATTTGAGTGATTCATCAATTCTTTTATATTCTTCTATTTGAAACTTCAATTTTGTGATCATTTGTTCTAGTTCTCAAGTATCCTTTTTTTTGTCTAGTTATGCTTGTAGTTTCTTGTTTTTCTTCTTTTCTCTTCTGATAACTTTTATGGCACACATTAATTCTTCTCTATAGTCAACTTCTGCTTCTTCAATTTCTTCTTTGACTTGTTCATATTCTTCTTCAGCTTCTTCATATTCTTCTTCAGAGTCTTCTTTGTTAGATTCTTTTACTGCCATGAATATAACTCTTCTTTTCTCACTGTCACTAACTTCATCTTCATCTGATGATGAGATTTATTTTTTTCTTCATAAGCTTTTCTTGAAAACTTTCTTTGTAGTTCTTTTTCCTTTATATGTGTGTTTTCCTTTTGAGTAACCTTCATCATTTCTCTTTTTTCTTATAAGGACATTTTTTAGCAAAATGACCAATACCATCACAATTAAAACAAATGAAAGGAAGCTTACCTCTATACCTACAGTCGATTCCCTTGTTTAGTCTTTTGACAAAGTTGGTCACTTCTTGGTGAGAATGATTCCCTTGTTTAGTCTTTTGACAAAGTTGGTCACTGTTGCTGCTATATTATTCTTGTTCCTTTTTCTTTTTCTTTGATCTTTTGGATGCTTTGAAGGATGCATCTTTTACATATGGATTTTACTATTAAGTTCTCATTTCATATGCTGTGAGGATTCCATGAAGTTCATCAATGCTTATTGAGTTTAGATCCAATGTTTATTCTAGTGTTGATATCTTAGGGTTAAATCTCATAGGAAGAGATCTCGGTACCCTTTGAACAATTACATATTCTTCTATTTCTTCTCCCAATCCTATTATTGCATTCATTATTTCATTGACTCGTAAGAAGTAGGCTTCAATATTTTCATCTTCCTTCATTTCTAGTTGTTCGAAATAACCTCTGTAAGTTTGAAGATTTGTTGCTTTGAGTTTTGTATCTCTTTCATAAATATTTCAAAGATTGTCCCAAATCTCTTTAGCGGATTTACAATGTGCAACTTTGGTCAATATCGTATCACTGAGACCATTCAAAAGTGCATTTTTGGCTTTGGAATCATTCTCACCAAGTTTCACTGCTTTGTCATTTGTTGGTGGAATTGTTGGTGCCGTGTATCCATCTACAATTGATTTCAAAACTTGAAATTCCTGTGCTTTTATATATATATGTCTTCATCCTTATGCTCCAAAAAGAGTACTTTTTTCCATCAAACTGTGGTATTCCATTTTTATACAAGTTGGTACTCTCCATGATCTACCTTTCAGTGGTTAAACTGATTTCTGAAGGAACCTTCTCTGGTACCAATTGTTGGATTACTGAGAAGGGGGGTGAATGAGTAATAGCGTAATTATAATATTTTTTCTTCAAATAATCCAAGTGTTATATCAATGTAGAATTATTGTTCAATAATGAGCAATAAGAAATGAATAATCACACACATACACAGTACACCAGTGTTTTACATGGAAACCCAAATAGGGAGAAAACCATGAAATGTTTTTTCTTATATGTCTTGAAGAATTACATTCATTGGAAGCACCAACTTCCTTTGTTTTCCAGCTGCAATTGGAAGGAGGCTCAAACCCACTGGTTTCTTAGGATACAACCTAAGGGAAGCTCCAAATCCCCAATTCTCTAGCTACAACTATAAGGAGGTTACAACCCTTTATGTTCTCCAGCTACAACCGAAAAGTGGCTACAACCACCCGTCCTTGCCCCATCCAACTGCCTTGAAGTAGAACTAGAATGATGGAACCACTGTCACACTATCACTATGAAATATACCACTGTAAACATATACCAATAAACCTGAACCATGCATTAACCATGCATAAAATTGTACCTCAACTTGTAATCAACTAGTACCATAAACAAGTGCATCAACCATGCACCAACCTTTACCATAAACAAGTGCATCAACCATGCACCAACCTGTACCAAACAATTTGTAATCAACCTATACCATAAACAAGTGAAACCAACCATGTACCAAGTATGTACCAGTCATGTGTCAACTACTCATCAACTATGACTCGTTAATATGTACCAACATCATCAACTATACACCTCATGTATGTGCCAACTCATCAACTACTTGTCTCAACCATGTACCCAACTTGTACCTCAACCAAAATCCCTCATAAATTTCATCATCCAAATATGATTTGTAAATATATAATAGACCTGGTTTATATGATCACATACCTGCAAACCTTCCTTAACTTTAAACAACAAGAGACTAGAATTTACAACAATCTTTTATTTAGTCTCACATGACTAGTTTTGGATTGGTCAACAACCTTAAATTGAAATAATCATAACTTTCTACCTATAATGAATAAAGATCTGAAACTAATACACAATGTTCTTCAGTGTGTTTTATGAAATTCCTCTAGGTTTCACTACTTGGAACCTCTCAGATAAGTAGTTTTAGAAAAAATAACATACCTTGTTGAATTATGGCTTATTCTTGAGAGATACCTTGTAGAGTGTGCCCCGCATGAAATGTTTGTTGAATAGATTGGAAACTGTTACACAGAATACTATATACTGTGATCTAATCAACACATTTTGTCTTATTAAATTTGAATCTGTTATGAATAAGTTATGATGTTTTTACCCGAAACACTTGTTTTTGACTAGTTTCAGGACTAGCCACAAACCCTATTGTCCACGGAGTGTAACTCCAAAAATACAACGAACCACAAGATCAATTATTTACTGAAAATACTTGGATATGTTTCCTCAATGTCATAGCAATTTCACGGTCTGAATTGTTCTAGAAAAAAATTTATTACGAAAATGATCAGA
This sequence comes from Picea mariana, assembly GCA_032191745.1. Lineage (NCBI taxonomy): Eukaryota > Viridiplantae > Streptophyta > Pinopsida > Pinales > Pinaceae > Picea > Picea mariana. Next base: position 9,102 of record JASDQU010195964.1, on the reverse strand, counting down.
TGACCTATAAATAACATACCTTAAAAAGCATCATCAAAACAATTTATCCTTCCTTGAATTCCGGTCTTCTTTTCTTCACCTTCCCTCATAAATTTGTCTTATATATCCTTTGGTTACCTTAGACACCTATAGGTATTCAATATTCTCAAGTGTTTCTTGAATGAGAGAGTCTTTCCTCTTATTTATACTCTCCAATTAGCTTCCTTAAAAACATTTTCTAGGTCACTTTGCCCACTTTCCTTATTTTAGGGTTAACCCACTTCTAATTTCTCCATTAAATTTATTATTTAAATAAATTATTTTGTATTTAGTTTGAATCATAGTACACTAATCACTTCACTTTATTATTTACCTTCTAAAATATCTTAAACCACTTTGACTACTTTGACCTTTTGGGGCTTCTAGATGACATAAGAGGGTCCTCCAACTTCGTAAGGCCATTACTATGAAACCGTGAGGAGTTATGTGATGTTCCACATACCACTAGAAATGGAATGACATGTACCATCCATATAGAATATTATTATCTACAAATATATTAAATCACATACCATTATCCATCAAACAAACTTGGGTCCATCACCCAACCCTGGGTTCTCCAACTTATCACGGCCATAACTCTCTAACCGTGATAAGTTATGTGACATTCCACATACCACAAGAACTAGAATGAAAAGAAATATCCATATAGGATAGTTTCATTGAAAAATTCACTGACCTTAATATCATTATTCCACAAATAAGCATGTGTTCTCTAACCATACTTCTAGGATAACTCAATCCGCAAAGTGTCTTCCTGTGAGGGATTTCACCATAAGGGGACCACTTTGGATTTCATCCATATGTACTTCTTATAAACCATGACAAGACAATAATGAGTCATATTTACATCAAACAAACTTGGTTCCATTAACCAAACCTTTGTGTTACTGGGCTTTCTTCAAGGGTTGACATCAATGACAACTAACCATAATCAACAGAAGAAACCACTTGTGAGGAAAAGAAGAGTGCCAGAGATTAGATCTTTGGTAAGAGACCAGAAGATACTATTGATGTCATATATTTTGCAGATCTAGAATATTTCATGGTCATCAATACTAGGAACAAATTCTATGCTCCCAAAGGCAAATTTGACCCTCCTCGCAGTTCTTCTAGCCCAAGTTCGTCCTCAACCGCTACTACGCTCCAGGTTCCTAAGGATCCTGAGATAAAAAGAATCACTCCCCCTCTTCCCTCTTCCAAATACAATATCTTGAATTAGTTGGGCAACATAAAAGCATATGCAACCCTCATAGACATGGTTTTCATCCCTGAACAATAGATGCATCTGAAACAATTCATGGAAGGAAAAGATAATGTTGTATCCAATCCTTTTGAAGAGGTAAACGAAGATGATTCTTCTGTAAATAAAATAGGTGTACATAACTTTAGGTACCCTGTATAAAATCCCCCTTTTTACATTTCTATAAATATCATGGATAAAATTTCCCATTGTTGCATCATTGATGGTGGTTTGGGCCCAAGTGTGATGTCAAATATTATTATGGAAGAGCTAGGCTTGTCTTGTATAGATGAAAATTATAGAAGCATGCTCTCTTATAATATTCTAAAACAAAAGACCATACATGAGATTAAAGATCTGACCTTAGTTTTGTGCGCTCAACCTGAAATAAGGATGACCCTCAATATTTAGGTAATCGATATGCCAGTAAGAAATTACTCAATCATATTAGGAAGATATTGGCAAGCCTCAACGAGTGGATACCTCTCACTCGATGGAACACATTTATCTGTTCCTCAGAATGAAAAAATATTATAGTCCTTAGAGAATGAAGGATATCAACCTACATTGAGAGTGTCCCACAGCCTAACATAAACTATATCAAAGAGGACTTAGGAGTGTATTCCATATTTGTCGAGGAATATAACATTCCCATGGAACAAATCGATTTAGATGATGTCATGTGGCACATGCACTTTGATGGTTCATGCTCAAACAAGGGTAACAAAGTTGTCATTATCTTGATTTCTCATGTAGGAAAAATCCATAACTTTTCTTACCGATTGGAGTTCATATGCACTAACAATGTCACTGAATTCGAAGCCCTGTTATTAGGCATTGAAAATGGTCATAATCTTGTTTGTGATCACCTTTCGATTTTTGGGGATTTTGAGCTTGTTGTGAATCTTGTGCATAAAATTTACTCTCCTAACAACAAGTTGATGAAACGATACACTCAAACCATTTGGGCGCTTATCTCAGACCTTTTATATTTCAACATCACCCATGTTAAAAGGGATTTAAACTCAATGGATGATCGGTTATCAGTTTTTGCAGCCTCCCCCAATCGGCAACTTCTGCCACATAGTCCTGATTGCACCTTTCAATACCTATACCATCTACATATTCCCGACAATATAGAATCTTGGAAGGTCTTCCCTAACGATGAGATCATTTGTGCTTTTATTCAAAATGAACCTTTTAAACCTAAGGAAATTATATCCATAGAAGATAACAATATTCCTAAAGGATTGACTCCTCTAGAGAGTTCATTTTCGTCGAGTGATGTAGGCAACAAGGATAAACAAAATGAAGAAGAGTTGAAAAGGAAGGTGGGTGAAACCATCTCCTTTAACATTAGGACACCAGAGGCTGTAAATAATGTCAAAATAGGTGTCAAATGTTCAAATGAAGAGAAGGAGAATTTTTCCAAGTTGCTTGGTGAATTTCAAGATGTTTTTGATTGGTCTTTGAGGCTCTTTGTGGTTTTGATACTGGCCTTATATAACATGCCATCCCCATTTAGGAAGGTGTGAAATTAGTTAGGAAAAAACAAAGACCTATCAACCCTACGCTAGAAGCAACTATTCGAAAGGAGTTGGAAAAACGTTTGAAGGATGGAATCATCTTTCCGTTCAAATATTCTGAATGGGTATCAAATGTAGTCCTTGTTTGGAAAAACACTGGTCAGATCAGATTGTGCATCGATTTTAGTGCATTAAACCGAGCTAGTGTAAAACATCACTTCCCTCTTCCTAACATGGAAATGATTTTGCAACAAGTTGCAAGATCACAAATGATGTCCTTACTTGATCGGTTTTATGGTTATGATCAAATCAAGGTAAAAAGGGAAGATAAATATAAAACCACCTTTATTACTCGTTTGGGTGCCTTTGCTTATGAACATATGCCTTTTGGTTTATCAAATGTAGGTGCAATATTTCAAAGAGCCATGCAATTAGATTTCGATGATTTGATCGGTAATATCATTCAGATCTACCTTGATGATTTAACAATATACTCTAAAATCGGATCATATTATTTTGGTCATTTGAGAAAATTTCTCATGTGATGTAGGAAATTTGGCATTTCTCTAAATCCTTCCATGTCCATTTTTGGTGTTACCAAGGAAAAACCCCTGTGACACATCATCTTGAATTCAGGCATTAGCATTGATCTTGAAAGGATTGTTGCTATCCTTAATCTTCTTATTCCTACCTCCAAGAAAGAGGTTCAATATTTTATGGGGGTTATTAACTTTGTCCGTAGGTTTGTCCCAGATTTTCCAGTGATGGTCAAGCCAATCCATAATCTTATTAAGCAATATCATTCTTTTTCTTGGACAGATGATGTTGAAAATGCCTTAGAAGGAATCAAGAAAGAAATCACTTCCACGCTGGTTTAGGCAAAGTCGGATGTTGAGAAGGAATTCATGATATATAAAAATGCCACTGAGGATGCAGTTTGTTTTGTCCTTATGCAAAATGATTCCCAAGGAAATGAAAAACCTATGGCTTACATGAGTCAAAGTTTGTCTGATGATCAATTTAAATACTCTTTTATTGATAAACGTGCTTTTTCTCCTTTTAGTCTATTAAAAATTTTCTCCATTTCATCTTAGGTAAGCATACTTTCATAAAAGTCTCGTTACCCACAATCAAATGTTTTCTCTCAGAGACTTATCTTTCAGGAAATCTTGCACATTGGCTTGCCAATATCCAAGAGGATGATTTAAATATCATGACTTCTACCAATATCAAGGGACGTGACCTAGCCCTTCACTTGGCTCAACATGCTGAGAATAGTGAAGAAATTGATGAAGAAGATAGTTCCCTTTCAACTCTCTTTTACATTGACGATCAGATCATCCCTGTGTCTGAACATCCTTGGTACAAGAATTTAGTTTATTATTTACAGAACCAAAGATGTCCAGACAACATAGACACTCACCAAAGGAGAAGACTCTGTCTTGAATTTGTAAGATATGTCATTATATGAGACTTCTTATTTCGAAGATCAGTTGATGGTGTGTTGCTTCGTTGTGTGAATAACAAAGATGCACATAAATTTTTGCAAGAAGCTTATGGTTATTCAAGCTCTGTCATTCATGTAGGAGGTCATTTTTTCTACAAAAAAACATTTCTTTCAAGATTATTAGAAAAGGATATTATTGGCCTTCAATCTTTCGTGACACTTATGTTTTTTCGAGTTCTTGTGACAAGTGCCAAAAATTTGTTGGAAAAGAAATTCCTTCAACCATGCCATTACAACATGTCCTACTAGATTTTCCCTTTTCAAAGTGGGGATTGGATTTTATTGGTCCTATTAACCCTCCTTCTTTAGCTAGGCAAGTTTTTATTTTGACATACACAAACTATTTTACAAAATGGGTTGAGTTTATCCCACTTAATAATTCCACAGACGATCAGGTAATTTCTTTCCTTGAAAATAATATTTTTTCCAGATTTGGTCTTCCATTGGAAATTATTATAGACAATGGTCCCACTTTAATTTATGCTAATATGAATCATTTTTTAGCCAAGTTGTAGGTTAAACATTTCACCTCATCATATTATTATCCCCAAGGAAATGGGAAAGCCAAGTCCACCAGCAAAAATATGGTAAGAATCACCAAAAGGCTCATTGAAGATAAGCCTCGTCAGTGGCACACTGTCCTCACTTACGCCCTCTGGGAAGATCGAACTACAACCAATGTAAGAATTGTTTGTACTCCTTTTCATATGTTTTACGGTCAAGAATCCCTCTTACCAATGGAGCTGGAACTTTCTTCCTTAAGGTTGATGCTACAGATCGAAGAATTAAATTCTTCAAATGTTGCAGAAAGGGTAAATGTATTACTAGCTTTGGAAGAGAAATGGATGTTTTCTTTGGATAATATTAAAAGGAGATAGCAAACCATTAATAAATATTTCAATAAGAGTGTCAAAAATGTCAAGTTTAGGGTCAATGAGAAAGTTATGCTATGGGATTCGTCTCACCCTAATAGGGGAAGACATTAAAAATTTTAGAAATTATGGTTGGGTCCTTTCAAGATCACTTTTGTCTTAAGTACCAATTCTTACATTATAAAAGACTTATAGGAGCGATTGTTTTCCTACAACACTAATGGTTCTCACCTAAAGAATTACGTGGAACCAACTTTAAAAGCTCTAACGTTGTCTGGATTTTCTATGTTTTAGTAATATAGCTATGTTTCAGTTTTATCTATTTTCTTTTTTTCCTTCTTATATTAGTTGATTTCTTTTTTTGTTTTAAACATTTCCTATTTTTTTTACCTTTTTGTCACTTTATTTCTGCTATTTCAATTTTTTGTAATTTTACGCTGTTGGATTTCGAATTTTGTCTTTTTTTAGATTACTTGGAAATATGATGTTGGATCAACTATGCCACAATGACACCCCTGCAAGATATTGTTAGTCAATAACAACAAATCTTACATGGTTTTCATGATGATTTCCCTGAGGACACATTTGAATTTGTTATCTACTTTCACTATTGTCTTATAAAGAGATTGGTTATCTCCCGCTCATTCTTTCCATTTCTTCATCAATTTGGAAATAAAAGAGCAGAGCGTTTAATTTTCCTCCTTGAGTCAAGGTCCAATTCTGGTTGAATGATTATGCATATAGGGATAACCCCCCTCATACTTAACATTTTTCATGAGTTATTCCCAAATTATCAGTCATTTTTGGATCAAATCCGCTCACTTCCCCCTGTTGCATAATTATTCTCGTTACATATTCTAAAATTATTGTTCTTGTTCTGCAAAACCATGAGTTCTGAGTTATAAATATGTTGAAAACAAATTTTCCTGTGGATTCACCAATTTGTTGACGATTAAATTCATAACGAAGTTTTGCCCACAAAGTTTTGCTAAAATCCTATTAATATAAAAGCTAAATAATAATAGTAGGTGGGACCCCCTTGTAGATTGAAAATCAATTTTGGTGCTTATTCGACGTTATGTTACTGTTCAACACTACTTTCATGGCTGACGATATCTTGTTTTATTGGATAATGGATGAGGCATATTATACATGGGTCCCTTGCTATTCCGAGTTCATGTTTTATACCAAAGTTTTTCATGGTTATCATTGTTGTTTGTTCTTGGATCTATTAATTGTGACACCTGCAACAGACATATGTTAGTAACAACAAATGAAAGGAAATTAAAAGAAGAAACTATCCTATGCTAACATGCTATACTATATTCATTGAAAAGATTGTGGAAAATCCTAGCTAACATAGGATAGCCATACGAGATATCGAGGTTTTATAGAGCATAGTTGACATGCATTTATGTATAGTGGAGATGGTAATATGTGATATGGGTGGCGCTCTTGGAAATTAAAGGTTGTTGGTATCTATGCATGGTTCAAAGTGGATGATTTGTTTGATTAGTAGCTGGCGCATACTAAGAATTGAATGAACTTGAAGTGTGGAGGTGATGTGCATTTACTACACATCACCTTTACTCCTATCGATTGGATGCCACCCTAGTCAGGTTATTGTTCAAACATTGTTGTTGTGGTTATGCTCTGATTTCTCAACAGGGAGAAACCACCCGACCAACTCACATTTTAAAGACATTCGATTACAGGTATGTTCTTTTTTTTACCCTTCATGAGTATGCTCTAGTTATGAAATGGATGTTGTCTTAGGTGTATTGGTTTGTGACTTCCTTAGGTATTGAAACCATGTAAAATGGTGATTGTGAATAAAACCTTGATGATTCTCTTTGAAATGATGTTGAAGTCATAGCATTACTGGTTATCCCAGGCGTTAGCATTCACAAGATATCTCTGTTATCCTTGTTGGTTTAGTTAGAGGATCCTTGTTGGTCTTGGTGGGCTATCTTCAATATTTCATATTGTTGTATCTAGTCTATGGGATTTTATGGGGTTTAATGATTGAAGCGTTTGTGTCACCATGCATTGCACAATTTAGCATTGTGTTTTTTTCATCGCTAAGGGTTGTGCAGTGAGTTATGTTGTTCCTTCTCGACCCTATCTTCACCTCAGCATTGTGGTCATTTGGTTGAGGAGTCATTAGGGTTATACCCTGTGTGTGTCAGATATCATTACTAGGCTGAGTTAGAGCCTCTTGTTTGACACACCTACCACACTTAGAGGGGGGGGGGTGAATGAGTGTGGGGATCTTTTTCCCAAAACCTCCCTCTTACACAAAACTCATTAGTTAGCATTTGACATTTACTCATTACTCATTACTGTCATTAATAATAAGTTATATGTGAATACATATCAACAACATATATCAGCAATATATCATCAACAAATCATCTCCACAAGGAACACAAGATGTATGTACAATTTTTCTTTTGATTATGGACTTCAATCCGAGAGTTTTTCAGCAACAACTAAATAAAGTACAACTCTACAAGAGAACCAGCTCTATATGCAAGAATCAGATTACATTCTCAGTACCAACTGATATGAGGCAACAATCCTCAACAGATATCAATTTGTACCATAAACAAGAGCATCAACCATGCACCAACCTGTGCCAAATAGCCTGTAATCAATCTGTACCATAAACAAGTGCATCCAACCATGTACCAAGTATATACCAATCATGTGTCAACTAATCATAAAAAATGACTCATCAGTATGTACCAACATCATCAACTATACATGCCATGTATGTGCCAACTCATCAACTGCTTGTCTTAACCATGACTAGTTTTGGATTAGTCAACAACCCTAACTTGAAATAATCATAAATTTGTACCTGTAATGAATAAATATATGAAACTTATATACAATGTTATTCAATGTGTTTTATGCAATTCCTCTATGTGGCACTACTTGTAACCTCTCAAAAAAGGAGATATAGAAAAAATGGCATACCTTGCTGAATTTTGGATTATTCTAGGGAGCGACCTTGTAGAGTATTCCCTGCATGAAATATTTGTTGAATTGATCTGAACCTATTCTAGAGTATATTATAGATTGTAGTATAACCAGCACAATTGGTCTCATTGAATTTGGATCTTTTATGAAGAAGTTATGATGTTTTTACCCGAAACACCTATTTTTGACTAGTTTCAGGACTGGTCACAAACCCTATTTTCCACGGAGTGTAACTCCCAAAATACAACGACCCACAAGCTGAATTTTTAACCACATATGCTTGGATATTTTTTCTCACTTGCATAGAAATTTCAGGATCTTAATCATTATAGCAAAAATGGTGAGATAACCTGTAAATAACATACCTTAGAAAGCACCATCAAAAGAATTTATCCTTCCTTGCATTTTGGCTTTCTTTTCTTCACTTTCCTCATAATTTCAGCTTATATATCCTTGGTTACCTCAGTCACCTATAGATATTCAATATGCTCAAGTGTTCCACACCAAAAATGCTCAAGAATCTCTCACAAGAAGCTCTCCATCAATACTCCAAAAGACATTCTGACAAGAAGCTCTCCATTGATCCACAAAAGTGATGATCTACAAGAGACCATTGCTATCTTATTTATACTTTCATCCTCTAGGTCACTTAACCCATTTCTAGGTCACTTAACCCATTTCTAGGTCACTTAACCTATTTTCCTTATTTTAGGGTTAACCACTTTCCATAAATTGAAAGTTCTACAATACTTTATCATTTAAATATTCCTTCTTGATTTTGTCACCTTACTTTATCATTTCTTGATTTTGTCACTTCTCTTGATTATTTAAATAATCCACCTTGAATTTGTAACTTTAATTTATCATTTAAATAATATTAACCCATTTCTAGGTCACTTAACCTATTTTCCTTATTTTTAGGGTTAACCA
>JASDQU010195963.1:3348-19832 GCA_032191745.1 Picea mariana | reverse complement strand
AGGAAGAGCTAGGGTTTTAGTCGAACTCTCGGCCATGCATGGCGGAGAGTTTCAGTTAACTGACAAAAAGCCCCGAGTCTCGGCGGAAACTTCCCTGATTTTTTGCATTGTTAGGTACTCGCGGGCTGTTTTAGGCTAGCCCGCGGATACCCGCGTGTAGTAAGAGGACAGCAAGCGGATGCCCGTGCCCAGTGAGAAGTTAGGGCGCGGGTTTCTTGTTTTGAGTGGTTTTTTGAGGAGTTACTCAGCATGGCTTTGGCTAGGAAGAGGCATGAGTTGGCCTGATGCCAGGTAAACCTGTATGGTGCATTTTAGGGTTATAACAACTAGTCACATTAAACCTTGTATATGTGTATCCTTCTATATAGGTGGCAGATTTTGCAGTTGATTTATCTATGTAGACCAGTATGCATGGTCAATGCACAGAAAGGATACTTCAAAAAGAGTAGAGATCCAGGACATTGTTGCATGCTTTCTCAGGATGAGCAAGGATTTGAGTGTGAGGGAGATGTTGGAAAGCCTCTTAGGCCCTTGTAATAGTCATCACATATCATCATACATAAGATATTAAGTAAATATATATGTAATAAAGGGATAAATGCATCTAACTAAGGATTAGTTGGAGTGGGTGAAACTACTCTAACCATCTCTCTATTGTACAAATACCCATGAATATGGAATACAAAATCGGATGGATATCCTTCTCACAAATATCTCTCTCTTATTGAGTACATGTGTGTCCCTATTATTTCTCCAATTTATACATCTCTCTCCTTGAATTCCTATATTTGGTTCCCTAGACTACAACATGGAGTAGAGCCAAACCAAGACTATGTTCATGGCTTCCTCCTTTCCATTTATCCACACTCGATCCATAATAATTGTCACCTTCAGATGTACCAGGGTTTCATTTCTTTTCTCAGGCATGAAGAACAACATAATGCTGGGTTGTGTGCCAACCATCCAAATCCTGCGATCTTTCAAACTTGCCTTTCACTAGACTATCGTCATCAACTTGCATGACAATCTGACCTAGATGAAGTACATCACATTATTCTCTGGAGATTTTGAGCCTACCACTTGTCGTGTTTTTCCTTGTGTCATCACCTCCACACAGGACATGCATCTCTCATTTCAAGCAAACACCCCATCTGGGGAAGTGAAGTTAGCCTAAGATAGTGAGGGGCATGCCTGGTTGAGGGGAAGGGAGGGTATCTTGTCCCAACTAGAGTCAATGACTACAAGAGGGTTAGCATGAATTTCATTAGATAGATAATCATCCACTTTGTTGGCGTCATGCTTGACATGAGAGGGAACAAGGGTGAAGATGCAAGGAATAACAAAGAATAGGAGATCAAGGAGAGTCTCCAATCGCTAGTGGGTGAAGAGTTTAGAAGGATTGGATCTCCATTATAGCTTGGATAACATGTGAATGATGAGTTGTGAATCTCCTTCAACAAGGATCTAGGAGTAATAATGTGTGCTAGACACCTAAAATCAATGAATAAGGGCCCAAATATTTTTCACATTGTTGGATTTGATACCAATGTGTCCATAGAAGATTCAAAGGATTTTTCCCAAGTCATCCTTGAAGACACTGCCATAGCTAGTAGGCCTAGGGATGTCTTTACAAGCACAATCAAAATTTAGCTTAATGAAACCTGGAGGGGGGGGAGAGACCAAGATCCAGGGATGGAAGGTTGAGGGTTGTGAAGGGATGGTGAGAGGGAGAAGGATGGGGATGAGGGAAACCTGAGAGAGAAGGAGTTTCTCATGCAGGGAACATTTGATGTCTTCAGGATCCCAATTTTATTTTAGAATAGTCTCCTCAATGTCTTTTTTTATTCGTCTCCATATGAAAGGAGGATTTGAGATTCATTCTTGAAGATTATTTTGTTGTGCTCCTTCCATATTTACCATAATAAGAATCCTGGTAAGATCAGACATATGCGATTCAGAATAGGATATCAAAAATATTTGTCACACCAAGAGGATATTGTGTATATGATGGAGTCCTTGATATAGTAAGTTTGGCAAAAGGAGATGGCTCCTTGATCCCATAAATAATTACGGAATGAAAAAGAATTGAGAATATGTTCCATGGATTATACTTCTTGGAGGGATATCATACAAAACCCAGGGCCATTGAGACCTCGTTTAAGGATATGATCCCATGTGAGTATTTTCTTGTGAGTACCCTACTAGAGAAAGTTAACCACTTTGGGCCAAATATTTGATTTCCATATTTTCCTCCAACTATCATCTGTGGGGATATCCGAGTAATTTTCTACTAAATGATAAGATTCTTTGAGTGAAAAGCATCCTATAGGATGATATCACCATTAGAGTTTGTCTGGCTGAGAAGATATATTTATTTTTGTTGCTTAAGCTCTCCATCAATGAAGACAAAAGGGGATGATCTTGGAGGGGAATATGATATGGATCCAGGTGCCAAGAGAACTAATATGAGTCTACTGAGATCAGAGCCCAATAATTCTGAGTAAGTTGTCCTTGAAGCACTTGAAGAGATTTCTTTAAGGAGGAAAACCATTGATTTGATTGTATAGTAGGGAGTTGTTTCCAAGATTCCTCCCAAAAAAGAGTTGATCGTCCATGCCAAATTTCCAAAAATTTGTGTTGTTGGATGAGGGTTGTTTTTTTCTAGGAAGCATTCCAAATAAGGGAGATTGAATGTGATGTTGACATTTGAATGAGATTGGAGGGTCTAATTTTATCTACATATTTCTATTTTGATAGGATGCTCCATAATTCCCCCTTATTTTGGATCAATCACCACAACGTTTTGGCCCCATGAGTGTTGTTGAGGATTTCAGGATCCCTTAAACCAAGACTTTTGTTTAACTAAGTCATACATAGATTGTTTCATGCAACCAAGGCTCATTTTTTGGTTGATTAATCTCCCTGCCATAGGAAGTTTCTTTGAACAACTCTGACTTGTTTGAGAATCCATTTGGAAGTGACTAATGCCGAGTAGAGATAAAGAGGGATTGCTTGGAGGACATATTTGAGCAAGAGAAGGCAACAAAATATGTTGAGAGGATGGAAGGTCAAACTGGAGAGTTTTTTGTTGAGCTATGAAAGAATATCTTCCCAAGAACTATTATGAATTGTTGAGGTGAGAAAGGGGACCCCAAGGTATTTATATGGAAGGGAGCTCCTGGAGTAACCCATAATACAGGAGACATGGAATCGGATAGAGAGAGGAGTGTTGAAGAAGAAAATATGGGACTTAAGGTGATTGATCAAGGTTCCTGAAGCTTCCATAAAATAATTAAGAACTTTTTTGAAGGCTATGGCTTCCCTCATAGAGGGAACGCCCATCAACATTGTGTCATCAAAAAATTGGTTGTGGGATAAGGGGGAAGTAGAGTGGTGAAGAGTCAGATCTTGGATATTTTGAGCTGCGATGTCAAATTTGGGGCTACAACCCAGCCCTTCAGCCATTAGAACAAATAGGAAGGGGGAGAGGTCATCACCTTAACAGATACTATGGGAGGGACGGAAAGGAGAGGAGGGTGCCCCATTTATTAAAAGAGAGAAGAAAGTAGAGGAAATGAGGGCCATGGTCCATTTGACCCATTCTAGATGAAACCAAAAATCCAAGAGGATTTCTTGAATGTATTTCCATCCGAGCTTATCAAAAACTTTGATCATATTCAACTTGATGAGAATGAAAACATTTTTGTGGTTTTTAAGGTGTGAGCTACCTCATGGGATAATATTATGTTGTCCAATATTTGGCGACTCTCAACATAGCCAGAATGTTTAGGGGAATACAAAGAGGGTAAAAGGGATTTAAGGAGGATAGAAATGAATTTAGAGGTAATCTTTTATATGACATTCTAGAGAGCTATGGGGAGAAATTTGTTTGGGTCTAACAACTTTTCCTCTTTAGGAATGAGGGAAAGGAAGGTAGCATTTAAGGCTAGGAGAACCCCTAATATCCTTTGGCATTATTTCACAAGGGACCAAACATCCATTTTGATCATTGGCCAATAATGATGGAAAAAAGAAGAGATAAAGTCATCAGGGCTTGGATCCTTGCCCGAGGTTAGACTAAAATTGGTAGCTTCAAATTCTTACAGGGTAATGGGCCTCATAAAGATTTAATTTTTCTCCTCTAATATTAGATTAGGTATATTTTGAGTGATGGAATGAATGGAAGCCAAGCAGTCTTGCTGAGATTCAGATAGAAGATCTTGAAAGAAAGTGGTTAGCTCTTGTTCAATATCAAAATGGGAGGTGATCTTGTTATCTTGGGTGGAGGTGAAACGGGTGATGTGATTAAAAAGGTGCCACTAGATCATGGAATAATCACTACTACATATAAAAAAAAATTCCATGGTTTTTCATTATTATTGCCACGCATATTTGTCGCACTTTCCACGAAGCCAAATAGTATTCTTTGTGGAACTTTTTATGTTGTTATATCCATGCACTAAGATTATTCATGGAAACAACGACGAAATCGGGCCGCCACGTGTCATCATCCTAAATATTTTATGTTAAGTATTTTTGTTCACATCGTCCTAATTACGACAAACTATCATCAGTAGACCAACAAATAGACGTCGAAAAGATTGAATCCAATAGATAATATTTAACTTCTTGCCATGAACGTTCATCACTATAGAGACGCAAGTTCATGGAAAGAAGAAGAGATGCATACCTTCTTGCGATGAACATGCGTCGCTATAGAGACAATGAAGCATGGCAATAACGACGAAGTCCTGTGGCAGAGTAGAAAATCCATCGATGGCTTGAGACATAGATGCCATATTTGTGTCGATCATATGTCGCTATAGCGATGAATTCTATAGGTTTAAAAAAAAAATTATAGTTTTCTAGTCTCCGAAAATAATGATATGCTACAGAAGCCTTACAATGATATGCTATAAAAGTCCCCACCTTCATGATACATAGAAGCCATAGTATTGTACCTAATGAAGAATATGATTTGTTATTGATTCATGCACAAATTTGATGTCTAGAACCAATCCCTTATCCTACTTCAAGGATAGAGCCTTTCAAGGAGGGACGATAGTGGTTGATACGAGGCACTTACAGGCACTTTAAAAAACATTGAGTTCTATACTTTAAAAAATGCGTCAAAACCCTTACCTTATCATTGTCCTTTCGCTAGATCCATTAGACCATACAACTTGATAAGATTTTTCCACGAGATGCATTTCCATCACCAAGACCTGCATGAATCATAAAAGACAAATTATTTATATGAGTAAATAATATATAATCAAATAATCAGGCATTTAGTTATGTAAAACACTGTATAAAAAACTTAAGTGGTCGCATGCCTTAATGATATTCTCTTTGTTTCAAGAATAGGTTATTCTCTACGTAACATGGCCAACCACGTGAAGGTGGAAGCTCATATGGCCCATCCCCCTGTCCCCCCTCCCCTCACATCGCTCTCAATTCCCCATACCCAACAAATGATTTTGTTTATATAGAAAACATATAGACATTCATGCATAACTAGGATAGTCATCAAAACATATGAACATATAAACATTGAAGCATAATGCGGTAATTCATATAAACAATGTTTCATACTAGCAACATCGATAAACATCCAAATATAAGTCATGAATTTATACATCTAGTTTTTCTTTGATTTATGTTTTTTACATTCATAAAATTGATGATTGGGGTACCATAATGATCCTCTGACATTGTATTTCCTATGCCATGTCTTTCTATTGTTTATGTTTCCATGCACTCATGTGCCATACTTATGGTACATTGTTGAGAAGGGTGTGGAGGTAGTTGTGCAGGGGCATGAACTGCAACAATGAAAATGATCATATCGATATGTTGAAATATAATTGAAATAACTATTTCATTATTTTGATTAACATTACAATATTGCTCTCTATCTGTCTTTGTAGTTGTGACAGTTGGTGCGTTAATTTCTTGTCCACTTGGATCCTGTCGTAGTTAACCCTCCTGAGCTACATGCTCTTCCATTTAAAGAAGATAATATATAAGTATAATTCAGGAAATAAATATCTACAATCACAGTAAATATTTCTAATTCTGAAGCATACATACCGGAATGGGTACTCTGCTCCCCACTATCATTGCACATGTGCTCCCTAGTATGAAGTGGTGTCTGTTGAATACTGCTAGATTCATTGTTGTTGTTGCATTGTTGCTTGAAAACAAACATAAATACTTAGTTCAGGGTGATATAATAAAATATGAATAGACTTTACAAGCATGCTACTACGGTTTTCTTATTCATTGTATTTACCTACATTTGCATGGCTAGGGAGATTGGAGTCTTCCCCAAGGTACCCATCATTGCACTAGATGTCTATACCTTAAGGGTGACTCAATGACACCTATGCTCTCAACATCATAATTACATGACCCTCTGTTGGCAATAAAAAATTGCATGCATATACGAAATCGTTTCCTTACCTTTTCAGATCTAGTTGATCTAGAACCGGTAGATCTAGTACAACACGTATCACTTTCAAACTCTCTGAGTATATCTTGATCATCACTCGAGGAAGATAGATCTGATAGATACCTATTTGGTGGTAAATGCACTCGTTAAAATAAGAAGATACGTTATCGTGCGAATATAATTTTGTGGTACCAACACTCAAAAAACTGAGAAGATAAGTTAGCGAGCAAATATTCAGGGAACCCATGTTTTGCTTGGAAAATATACTTGATTCTATTGTATGTAAGAAACTTATTGGGGTCCTTGTTTACTTGATTCATATCATACTTGGCATCCCATTATTGTTATGTTGGTATGATTTGGGGTGTGAGTCTTCTCTTTTATAGAATGTCCTAGATTGTAAGATTTGTGAAAACCATGGAAGAATTTAAGATAAAAAAGGTTCTTGGTGACCCTCAAAGGCATCCAGTCATTGAAATTCCTCTTCTAAGAAAGGTTGAATGACAAATCTTACAATCTAGGCCATTCTTGAATCCAAAATCAATTTCATACTTAGCCTTATCAGAACTTGTGTTATACCTTCATTTACTTCTTATTTTCTTTCAGACAATGGATATGTCAAAACATGCTCTTGAAGAACTTTAAGAGTTCAACAAGGCTTTCCTAATTCTTGACACATTGTTCAATACTTCCCTAATTGGCTTGTTATAATAAGCTAGCTTTTATAAAATTGGCTTCTTCATAACTTGAGGGTCTTCACTCTTCTTACGACATCCATTTTTACCTTTAGGATTTATGGGCTCGGGTAGTGTTGAAATTAATGCATCTTCAAGAGCCATTCTCTGGATGATGGAAAATACCCTAGTTGTGGACTAGGGCCCCCATCACACTCTTGGGGTTTCTTGGTATGATACCAAGCAGTGAAAGCCATGGAAAAAGATCCTTGTGAAGGCCCCTAGTAGATGAATGGGGTTCTTGGTCTAGAACCAAGCAGTAAGACCCTAGATGTGTTCTAGGGCCCCTGGATGTGTTCCATGGAATCCTTGTTGGGTCCTTGGATTGATCCTTGGATGTGTTCCTTGGTGTTCGATATAAATCCCTAGATGTGTCTAGGGCCCCTGGATGTGTTTCAGGGAACCCTTTCTTAATGCATGGTTTGATCCTTGGTCTTCTACCATGGTGGATAAGACCCTAGATGTGTTCTTGGGCCCCCAGATGTGTTCTAGGTAAACCTAGTCTTTGACCAGGTAGATCTTGGTGTAATACCAAGATGTGTTGATGTGTGATCCTCTTCCTCTCTCCCGGGATGGTCCATGAGACCTAGGAGTGTCTATGAAGATGGACATGACCACATTGTTGATGCACCCTCTTATGCAGTGATGATAAAGTTTATAGGTCATTATGAGACTCATGTGGACATGTTTTGTCATTATGGACCCCCCTTGACTTTGTCTTAAAAGGTAACCCCCTGTTGTTTTGATTTCCCTCTTGTTTTATGTGATTGGGGTTTTACTTCATGTGATTAGGGTTTTATGTTATGTGATTAGGGTTTTATATGTGTTTAGGGTTTTTATAATTAATATTAATATTAATTGACAATTTAATTATAGAGGGTTTTGTTGTTTGATATGGAGAGTTAGTTGTATCAGTTTGTGGAGATGTTGTTGTCCCTTTTTGTGGAGATCTTGTTTTCCCTTTTTTTTTAATATGTTGTTGTCCCTTTTGTGGAGATCTTGTTGTCCCCTTTTTGTGGAGATCTTATTGTCCCTTCTTTTGAAGATCTTGTTGTCCCTTTTGTGGAGATCTTGATGTCCCTTTTTGTGAAGATCTTGTTGTCCCTTTTGTGGAGACCTTGAATCTTAGGGATGATTTTAGAGGCTAAATTTCACTCGTGGGCTAATTTTCCATGGTTTTTCCCAAAATAAGATTCGTTATTCTAAAAATGATTCGCCCAAATTTTAAAGGATAAAATTATTTTACTTTAAATATCACCAAAATTTTATACAAACTATATAAAATCCTTAGACATTTGAATATTTTTACAAAAATATCACCAAACATTTTGTAGTTGGCATATGAAGGATTAGTAAGATTCGCCAATGTTTCTACATTTTAAATTAAATTTCCGTTCTTAAAATCATCCCTGATCTTGATGTCCCCTTTTGTGGATATCTTGTTGTCCCTTCTTTTGAAGATCTTGCTGTCCCTTTTTGTAGAGATCTTGATGTCTCTTTTTCTTTAAGATCTTGTTGTCCCTTTTTGTGGAGATCTTGTTGTCCCTTCTTTTGAAGATCGTGTTGTCCCTTTTGTGGAGATCTTGTTGTCCCCTTTTGTGGAGATCTTGTTGTCCCTTCTTTTGAAGATCTTGGTGTCCCTTTTGTGGAGATCTTGCTATCCCTTTTTTTTGAAGATCTTGCTGTCCCTTTTGTGGAGATCTTGTTGTCCCTTCTTTTGAATATCGTGTTTTCCCTTTTGTGGAGATCTTGTTGTCCCCTTTTTGTAGATATCTTGTTGTTGTTTATTTTGAAGATCTTGTTGTCCCTTTTGTAGAGATCTTGCTATCCCATTTTTTGAAGATCATGCTATCCCTTTTGTGGATATCTTGATGTCCCCTTTTGTGGAGATCTTGTTGTCCCTTCTTTTGAAGATTTTACTATCCCTTTTTGTGGAGATCTTGTTGTTCCTTTTTTTTGAAGATCTCGCTGTCCCTTTTTTGGAGATATTGTTGTCCCTTCTTTTGAAGATCTTACTATCCCTTTTTTGGAGATCTTGTTGTCCCCTTTTTGTGGAGATCTTGATGTCCCTTCTTTTGAAGATCTTGTTATCCCTTTTGTGGAGATATTGCTATCCCTTTTTGTGAAGATCTTGTTGTCCCTTTTGTGGAGATCTTGTTGTCCCCTTTTGTGGAGATATTGATGTCCCTTCTTTTCAAGATCTTGTTGTCCCTTTTTGTGGAGATCTTTCTATCCCTTTTTTTTTAAGATCTTGCTATCTCTTTTTGTGGAGATATTGTTGTCCCTTATTTTGAAGATCTTGTTGTCCCTTTTGTGGAGATCTTGATGTCCCTTTTTTATGGAGATATTTTTGTCCCTTATTTTGAAGATCTTGTTGTCCCTTTTGTGGGGATCTTGATGTTCCCTTTTGTGGAGATCTTGTTGTCCCTTTTTGTGGAGATCTTGTTGTCCCATTTTTTTTAAGATCATTCTATCCCTTTTTGTGGAGATATTGTTGTCCTTTCTTTTGAATATCTTGTTGTCCCTTTTGTGGATATCTTGATGTCCCCTTTTTGTGGATATCTTGTTGTCCCTTCTTTTGAAGATCTTGATGTCCCTTTTGTGGAGATCTTGTTGTCCCTTTTTGTGAAGATCTTGTTGTCCCCTTTTGTGGAGATCTTGTTGTCCCTTCTTTTGAAGATGTTTTTGTCCCTTTTTGTGGACATCTTTTTGTCCCTTCTTGTGGAGATCATGTTGTCCCTTTTGTGGTGTTTTTGTTGTCCCTTCTTATGGGGTACCTTCTATTGTTTTCTCATCTATGGTCAATACCTTTTTGTCCCTTCTTGTGGGGTACTTGCTATAGTTGTCTTGTGATGGTCTATACCTTGGAAAAACTGTCCCTAAGGCCATATGTCAAAGATCAAACCCTAGAGGTTTTATCCATGAACCTAAAACTTTTCTGAGCATATTTTAAAGGTTTACATTCACACATGTGATAGGTACATATTTCATATATCAAGAGGTAATCTTGAGGATTGTTTTTTCACTAATAAAAAATTTTATACTCATAATTTATTTTAGATATGTCTATTTCTTTTCTCATATATGTTGATATAGTGAATAGAAAATTAAAACGGCATTATTGTTTCTATTTTTACCTAATTCTAATAGGTAGTAAGAGAAAAACAAATTTCTCCAGATTCAATGGAGGGTTGGATAAGGAATTCTATCAAGAATTGAATCAATGTATCCATCATCTAGAAAGCAATGATTTTAGCCTTCCCCTCGGTTGGAAACTAGCTTGTATGGAGTGTTGGTAGAAGAACAAAGCTACAAGTAGGGATGGACCCATGGATAGGTAGTGGTGAAAATTACATGCTTCCACATCATATCATAATGTTTTTAGGGTATCGAGGATTTTATAATTTGTCTTGGAGAGATAACTTGAATAAAAATACTATTTTTCAACAAGGTTGGCTTACCCAGAGGGACCTAGTTTCCGGGATGAAAATGTTAATACTTGGGATAGATATGTTGGAAGTCACAAATTCAGTTTTGTAAGAATCAAGGACAAGGAAGATACATTGGTCTGGTATTTGAATCCAATAAGGATTATGCTCCTAGAGAAGCCTATAGGGCCTTGTTTTCATGAGGGAATGAATCTCCTTCACAATCATGGTGGAAAAAGGTGTGGTGGTTGAAATTCCTATCTAAGTCACAATTTTTTTATGTGGAATTTACTAAATAATAAAGTACTCGCCTAGGATCTGTTGACAGGTGAAATTGACCGTCCGTCAACTGGGAGAGTGGAACCGGTCTGGGGTTGTCTAATAACCCAAGCCGTTTGGAATGAACCACCCTGACGGGTTTAGAGTCTCCGTTAGTCGATCTAAGGTCCTAAGAAAACAAAAAGAAAAACTATTCTAAACTAACTAATCTAACTAAAAAAAAACAAACTAAACAAATCTAACTATTCTATATACAATTTACTATCTAATACTATGCTAACTCTAAGAAATTAAATATCTAGTTACTAACAGAAATAAATCTTATTCACAAAATGTACAATATTTACAATTTATAGATTTGAATGAAAACCTGAAAAACTCATTTGTATTCTACCCTAAGACAGAGAGAGATATTTTATTTTTTATTTTTATGATTTTATGAAAAAGAAATAAAACTATCTAAATTAAACAACTAATATACTAACTCTAACTACGAATCTAAACTACACATATATCTAACTAAACTACTTGAATTATACTAACAAATAAACTGTTAAATACTAAAAAACAAACTGACCTGAAGGAACATTCCAGGTTTGTCCTGTGTGTAATGGTTGTCTTAGCTGATCGGAGGGAGGAAACCTGCACCGAATTATCCAGAAGCTTCTCGTAAACAAAAAAAAACTGCAGTGCTCTTCAAATATGATTACAGGACAAACAAGACATAAAAACTACAACAATCTTATGATTTATAAATCTTCACAGTTAGATAAACCTGTATGCAAAGATCTATAGGAAAGGATTCAATTAACGAAGAAGAGAAATCTGTGATTCATTAACTGAAACCAAGTAATTGTTGTACTTTTAAAAATAATGAAAGAGATCAGATATGGATAGCATATTAATCAAATCATATCATCCTGCAATAGATTATGATAGCTAAAGTAGTCTATAATCAACTACAAACTGACATGCATAAACTTGAAACAAAAGATTGATATATTAAAAGTGAAAGCTGTAACAAAACATCAACTCTCATCTCAGTTTGTATCATAAATCCATAGCCTGGTTCTCCCACAAGTGAGGATTCCCTTTATTAAAAAAAATAATAAGTATTTAAAGACTTCTCACAGGGTAAAACATCCCTGTGGAAGTTATGAAAACTGTTTACAGAAAATCTGGGAAAATATCCCCTGTTTGACTAAACTAACATCCTAAAAAAAAAAAAAAACTATATCACACAAATATCCCCTAGACTGTCTAGCATGCCCAATGCAATTCAAATGTACCTGAAAGAGGTCAAAAATGGACAAGTTAGGAGGATATTTTGCTGATGAAATTGATAAAAAATCTAATTTTAAAGACTAGCTACAGAATCTTGCGATTCTGTAGCTGGTCTAAATCAAATACAGAATCACATTAAAAATCAATTTGAATCTTAGAAAATACATTCAAACTATCAAAAGATATTTGATTGTTAAAAGCCTCATTCAAATCGACACTTGTATGTGAATTAAACAAACTAAATCAAATGATAACAGAGATAGCTATATTCTGTTTAATTCGTTATGACTAACTCGGGTAAACAACATCGTATTAGATAGCTGAATAGTAATCAAATCATTTTCATAACCAATTGAAATCAACAAGAATAGATGCTTCAGCTATCCACAGCTCACTTTGAATCCAAACCAAATCAACAAAATCGTTTTCTCAAATTGATCCCACTATATTAAACATAACAAACGATTCATGCTATTAGCGAATCAAATCAAAACTGGTACGTAAATTATCACAAACGAAATCATAATGAAATTAATTGGTTGATAACAGGATTTGTGGGACTCATCCAATCGTTTGTTATTACTAATTGGGGCAGACAAAATCAATTGATAGTTCACGAAATCATCACTCGAATTCATTTCCAAAACGAACTTTTAGCCGAACTTTCTCATACGAATTCAACAGAGATGACATATGTCGATCTGAGTTTAACAAACTTGTTTTGAAAATTAAAATCGATAGAGTAGCATCAAGTCTATTTTCAATACGAATCCAACTCATAAAAACAATCGTGCGAACTCAAAGATACGTAGCAATCCAATCAAAACAAGAGCGAATCGAATAGTTTGAGTTTGACATAGTCTTTATCAATCAAACAGCTCCATGATTTCGGCGAAGAGATATTTTGCACAGGTCAGATATAATCCAAATCCAAATGAAAATGTTGAAAAAACAGAATTGTTTTTAATAGACTACATAATATTTATGAAGCCAATTCAATTTCTATGAAATCGTTTTAACAATCAAATCATAAAAACTAGATCAGGGTCGTTGTGATCCAACCACAACGAAATTATATCAAATCAAAACATAGTCGTGCTCTAAATTTAGCATAAAAACCTCTTGTTCAGGTTATACACAAACAAAATCCAAGAGAAAGAAAACACCATTGATTTCATTAACTAAAACCAACAGACAAACGAATCAAACCCAGTGAAAACCAATCAATTGCTAAACTGGGCATGACCAAATCGTGTAACCAGATCATAACTTCATTTAATTTTAGCAAAACAAAAACAATGTATAGGATCCACAAAACTATGACAGACTCATTTCAAACAATGGACAGAGCTATTTGAAAACCAAACTCAAATCATTATATTAATCCTAGCAATTCACAAAACAAAATTGATATCGAAATTCATACCTAGATGACGAGCAGACAACTTGGTCATAACAGTTTGGAATTGACGAAGGCTGTAGCCAATTCGACATTCCTAAATACGATGGAACCAGTGGTTTTATGCTTCTTATCGTTAGCTTGAAGCTTGTCCCTTTGGCTTGTCAACACTGTAACTTGGTTTTCCAACAATTTGATCTTCGACTGTAAAAAGGGAACGTCGGTATAGTAGCGTTCTAGCCACACATTACATTGGTCGCATGACGACTGGCTGGGCTTCAAAATTGTAGGTGAGGGTTTGGGTAAATCACTGAGGGTTTCATTAGCAATCTTGATCCCGGGATAGCTAGGATTGTTCTTTAAGCACGAGGGCAATTTAGAAACGAAATCATAGGGTGGCTCGGAGCATAGCCCTTGGGAGTAAGGGTACTCACTAGCTAGGAAGTGTTCGATGTCAGAGTCTGAGTCTTCACTGAGGACTATGGGCTTCTGCTCAGCATTTGGCTTAGATTTATTCCGGGCCAGTCTCGATATAAGTCGAGCATTCTTTTTACCTTTGTCGTCGACAGTAGGGTTACCTTTAACCTTTTTACTCACAGGCTTTTTTATAGTCTCAACCTTGTCTACTAATACATCGGATAGGTCGATATCAGGGTCGACTGAGGGTTTGGGAGAGGGCCATAGGACATGGAAAGGCACAGGTGGCCCGACCTTAGTTTAATTAACCACAGGCTTGTCAATTTGGATAGGCTCTGTATCAGCAAAACCACTTCGAGAGATAAAAGCTTGCCAACTATCACCGTGCAGATTTAAGTGGTGAACAACGATGAGTCTGATTAGGCCATGGTGGAACAAGATACTATCGGCCTTCTCTCGTTTAAACCTCTTAGCCATTTTATAAAGACTATGCTGGAAATAAAACGGCATATTCAATGGATAACCCATGAAATTCATTAACAGTCGAAGGTGATAAAGAAAAACCAGTCCATACCGACCCTCACAGGTCACGAATTGTTTAACCACCATCAAAAGATCATGCCACCTTGGTTTAAGCGTGGAAATGGGCATACCTTTGTCACAGGATGTGACCTTCCGTGAGAGGAACAATAACAGCCATGGCACCTCCTCAACTTTAGAGTTTTTAAACCAACGTTGGCCCGTGGTTGCTAATCATGTGGCAGAGCTAATGGACTCTTCACTGATTTCAAGCTGAATGTCACCTATCTTGGCCCTACAACCATCAAAATTCAGGGTGAACTATTGTGCAACAAATAGATTAAAACCCTCAAACCTCTGTACAAACATGAGCCAACCATTATCTTGTAAATATTTCCGGGCGTTATCGAACAGTAGCAAGGCTTGGCTACCATTCGGTTAAATTCACACCACTAGTGCCATGGAGAAGAGCACATGGTGAACGATGTGAACGAGCCAGGGTTTGAATGCGGCATACACAAAAGCAGAATGCTCGGAGGCTTACCCGATGCTAGCAGAGGTAAAACAGGGATAAGGGAAAGCATTAATGACATCTTACGAAGGTGGTGGAGCTATTTTATGTCCATGAAGAATAGTCATTACCATGGTACAACCGCCGGCGCTTTCAACTATTCAATTCACAATGCAAATGTGTTACAACTGTGCCATTTCAATCAATCAATTGAAACCTTTGGTAAGTGGATAAACCATTTGCACAATCAAAAGTTATGCCATAGTTTTAAAAGAAAACACACAAATCGAAACCAATACCAAGTGTTGTATAAAACGATTCACACCAAGGGTTTAAACCATAACACTAATGCTTTTACATATAATCAAAATGCCAAGTGAATTGATCAAATAACATGTCAATCCAATTACCAATGCATCACAACTCAATCACTCATGAAACGAAATTACATAATCAATCAAAGAATGTCAAATGAGTACAAATCGAAAGGGTCTTGCCAACTGTATAATGATAAGTAAAATGTAAACGCAATGGGCATATCGACAAGAATGATAACGACAATTCAATAATTATTTTAATGCGACTTCGAAAGACCAAGTTTTCACGCTTACAGTCGTGAAAAGAAAAGCGAAGGTAAGTGTGCAAATAGCGCAAAAATAAAAGTGTCATTTATTTGAGAATTGCAACGAAAAATTAAGTTTTGCAAAACATTGGTGTAGGCATCTTATAAGGACAGTAGAAAAATGTGAATTGGCTGCCAACAAGATCCCCCGGCGTGTAGAACAATTGGTGATGGAGTGTATCATTAAGGAACAGTTTTATGTGGAGTCACTAGTTCAAAACCCTTGACTAGCAGTGTGTGTCACATAAGGGGCCAAGTATGCATGCCTGCATTTATAGTGTTAGTAGTTGGATAACATGACCACATGTCACATGAGTACATGCCCGACTAGTTGTTGATTTCTGCTGTAAAAAATAAGTACTCCCTTGGGATATCCTCAAGAAAAGGAACACATTTGGTCTTCAATGGTGTGGCTTATGCAAGGCAAGTGAGGAAACAAATTACCATTTAATTATGTATTGATCCTTTTCTAAACATGTTTGGCTAGAAGTTGAGGGTATCATGGGTTTGGAAAAATTTTGGTCAGGGGATTCCATTAAGGAGGGCCTCAAGAATTGGTGTGAAAATGCTTCCACAAATAACTCAAGAGCTCTCCCTTTAATTATAACTTGGGGAATATGGTTGGATAGGAATGAAAATATTTCTTAGGATAGGGATACTCTTCCTTTTCAATATGCCATTCAAGGTTTAAATATCATCATCTCCTTCACTCAAAGCAAGGAAACTTAGATCCCAATATAAATAGTGGCAAAACATATTGGCAAGAGTATGCCTTGATATCTCTTTGATGGAGGGGGAGGAACATGAGGGGTAATTCACCTATCAAAATCTCATTGT
>JASDQU010195961.1:0-19642 GCA_032191745.1 Picea mariana | reverse complement strand
TCACAATCTATGTAGAATAATTTCTTCTCACCACACTTATGTCCCTTACTATACTTGCTGTCACAATTAAAGCATAAACCTTTTGCTTTTCTTTCCTCCAATTGTTGAGGTGTCAACCTTGTAGGTTGAGGTGTTTTAGAAGAAGGAGCATTTTTCTCTCTATAGATGTTAGGATTGGTCCTTCTAGTAGCTATAGCCATATTTTTACTTTCAACATTTCTTGCCACCTTAAATGCATTCTCCAATGATTTGGGTTCCCAAATGCGAATCTCATGTTGAATGTTGTCCTTTAAAGTTCCTATGAATACATCAATCAAGTGCTCATCTGGAATATCGATTACCTTTATATTCAATCTTTGGAAGTTCTCAATGTGCTCAGTAACTGAACCCTTTTGCTTGAGATTTATCAATTGGCTAAAGAAGGTATTGCTTCTTGTATCCTCATAGTGTTCTATCATTTCTTCCGTGAAAATTTTCCAAGTGACGAGTGATTTGAAAGAACAAATCCATCGATACCATACAAATTTATTAGGTTCTAAATATAAAGAAGCAATTTGTACCTTTTGTGTATGTGGCACATTATGGAGATCAAATAATTGCTCCATCTGAAGTATCCATGTGATTGGGTCCTTCCCATCAAACTTCCTCATATCAATCTTAGGAATCCGGTTGGTATTCAAACCAAAGTTGGAGGTTCTCCATTCTTGATTCACCTTCCTTGTTTCCTCATCATGAATTTCATGGGATGCATTTTCACTTTCAGGTGTCTTCTCTGTAACAAATTTTTTCAATACTTCCATGATCTCCCCTTTTAAACCCTCCATAATTTCTTGTAGTTCATCTTTTGTTACTATCTTCTTTGTAAATCATTTATGTCCCTACGCATTTATTTACCTTCATCAAGAGTCCAAGTAGGATTTTCTGGAGGCTTATTTGGTGTAGAAGTTCCCTTTTTTGGTGGCATGTTGGCCAAGTATCACTTTTGAACCTTGATTTTGAGGTGGTTATGCTAGACAACATTTCTTCTATTTTATCTCCCAAGTTTCAACCCATCTGGGTATGGAACTTTATTTTATGTAGTTCTATAATATTTCTTCTCTACAATGCCACAAGTCTGATCAAAATTGGATGTACCAAGTGGAAATTATGGTAACTTCCCCACAACTTCCCGATTTTTGGACTTTCTAGGAGATCTCACTTGTATAGCGTGCCCCACACAAAATAATTGATATAAAATTTTGAAAATTGTACCAGAAATACTACAGAATGTCCATGATCCAATGAAACCAGTCCCACACAATTTGGATACTCTAGGAATACGTTATGATTTTTTTACCTAGAAAACCTTCTTGAGACTAGTCAATTGGACTAGTCCGATACCCTATCTTACACAGGGTGTATCTACAAATTTAAGATGACCCAGAAGTTGAAATTTTTACCACAACTACCTTACTAATTTCTGTAAATATCGTTTGGATTTTAGGTTTGAAATGTTACAGAAACGTTTTTAGAGTGAAAATTCCGCAATGACTCAGTTCAGGATGATTCCAGAACCCTATCTTGTACAGGCTGTATCTCCAAAAGTATAAGGGCTCAAGAGATGAATTTTTAACCCAACATACGATGATCCAGATACTAAATATCCTCCAAGCCGTTCCTTATGAAACATTGTAGAAAATAAGTTATAGCGAAAATTCCAAGGTCTCTCAGATGTAGCAGCGAAACCCCAAGACCTTGAGCTTTGATACCATATGTTAAGAACCAAACATCAATATAGCATAGAAAATCCTCAGAAAAAGTACTCAACGCCTTGAAAAAGAGATAATTTCAGATAATAAGCCTCTTCGAGGGGGAAACCTCATTTTACCCCACTTAAATGTTCAAGTACAAGATGATTCAAAATGAAAATGTCTCCTTGGTATATATAGGAGACTAGGAGGTATAATTACAAATAATGGCCTAAAGCCGATGTAAATAAAATAACATTACTAATATAATATGCCCCAATTAAGGGGTAATGAGCCAATATTAGGGCTTCACATAGGCCCTTTGTTTCTCCCCTACCATGGTCAAATCCCATCCCTAGTGTTAAAAATGTCATAATGACACCCATATCCCACTTAGAGGACAAAGATTCACTCTAGAGGGCCCACAGATGGTTTGAGGCCTCATTTGTATCCTCATCATAACCCATGTTCTTACGAGAATCATTTACCTCCCAAGGCTCTATTTTTCATCCCTTAACAATGATTAAGGCCTTGAGATCTATCCCTACTACACAAAACATCATATTGATAACCATATTCCACTTGAAGGCCAAAGATATCCTTTAGAGGAATTGTCTCATGGTTTCAGGCCTTGTTCATGGCCCATGAGACAAATAAGTTTCATTTATGGTCTAGATCTTTAAATTTCCTCCCTCGAACATTCATTGCCTTAATACCCACCCTTGTTGTGCAATTAATGGCTATAATATCTTACTCAAAGGGAAAATATTCCTCATATAGGCCCTTTGTGGTGGTTTAAGGCCTTATTCATGTCCTTTGAACCAAAAATCATCATTTGGAGTTGAAGACCTTTAACTTCTTCCTCCAACCATTACCAAAGCTTGAAGACACATCCTTGGTGCACAAAACCTTCTAAAGCACCCATATGTTATTCAAAGGCAAAATAATCCTTTTTAGTGGGTCTTGTGGTCATTTGAGACTTTCATTTTGGGTATAAGGCCCTTTTTCTACTCCCTAAATAATGATCAAAGCCGTGAGATCCATTCCTAGTGCATAAGACCTCTCAATGATTCCCATATCCCACTTGTAGGCCAAAGGTCTCCTTTGAAGGCCTCCTATGGTGGTTTGATACGTTTGTAATATATTAGAGCCCTAGAAGCTTCATTTAGGGAAAACATCCTTTGATTTCCTCTTTTAACCATGGTTAAGGCCCCAAGACCCATCATGAGTACTGCACAAAAGTTCATGTTGGATCGCATATAATCCCACTATGAGAGGCATATATTCCCTCTAGAGTGTTTTTGTGGTGGTTCTAGGTCTCATATATGGCCCACTTTCCCCAATATCTCCATTTAGAGCATAAATCACTTATTTTTCTCCCTAATTCATGATCAAGGACTCAAATACCATCCCCAGTGTTCAAAACCTCCTTGTGGCACCAATATCCCACTCAAAGGTCAAATATTCCATAAAGAGGACATGTGTGGTGGTTCAAATCCTCATGGCCCATGAACCCTATAAGATTAATTTAGGGCCTTAGGCCCTTGTTTCTACCCTACCATGGACAAATCCCATCCCTAGTGCTAAAAAACTCATAATGACACCCAGATCCCAGTTAGAGGACAAAGATTCACTCTAGAGGGCCCACAGATGGTTTGAGGCCTCATTTGTATCCTCATCATAACCCATGTTCTTATGAGCATCATTTACCTCCCAAGGCCCTAATTTTCATCCCTTAACAATGGTTAAGGCCTTGAGATCTATCCCTACAACACAAAACATCATATTGACTTCCATATTCCACTTGAAGGACAAAAATATCCTTTAGAGGCATTGTCTCATGGTTTCAGGCCTTGTTCATGGCCCATGAGCTAAATAAGTTTCATTTATGGTCTAAATCTTTAAATGTCCTCCCTTGAACATTCATTTCCTTAAGACCCACCCTTGTTGTGCAATTAATGGCTACAATATCTTACTCAAAGAGAAAATATTCCTTGTAGAGGCCCTTTGTGGTGGTTTAAGGCCTTATTCATGTCCTTTGAACCAAAAAGCATCATTTGGAGTCCAAGATCTTTAACTTCTTCCTCCAACCATTATCAAATCTTGAAGACACATCCTTGGTGCACAAAACCTCCTAAAGCACCCATATGTTTTTCAAAGGCGAAATACTCCTTCTAGTGGGTCTTGTGGTCATTTGAGACATTCATTTTGGGTATAAGGCCCTTTTTATATTCCCTCAATAATGATCAAAGCCATGAGATCCATTCCTAGTGCATAAGACCTCTCAATGATGCCCATATCCCACTTGTAGGCCAAAGGTCTCCTTTGAAGGCCTCCTATGGTGGTTTGATACATTTGTAATATATTAGAGCCCTAGAAGCTTCATTTAGGGAAAAAATCCTTTGATTTCATCTTTTAACCATGGTTAAGGCCCCAAGACCCATCATGAGTACTACACAAACGTTCATCTTGGATCGCATATAATCCCACTATGAGGGGTATATATTCCCTCTAGAGTGTTTGTGTGGTGGTTTTGGGTCTCATATATGGCCCATTTTCCCCAATAGCTCCATTTAGAGAATAAAGCACTTATCTTTCTCCCTCATTCATGCTCAAGGTCTCAAATCCCATCCCTAGTGCTGAAAACCTCCTCATGGCACCAATATCCCTCTCAAAGGTCAAAGATTCCATCAAGAGGACATGTGTGGTGTTTCAAATCCTCAATCATGGCCTATGAACCCTATAAGATTAATTTAGGGCCTTAGGCCCTTTGTTTCTCCCCTACCATGGTCAAATACCATCCCTAGTGCTAAAAAAGTCATAATGACACCCATATCCCACCTAGAGGACAAAGAATCACTCTAGAGGGCCCACGGATGGTTTGAGGCCTCATTTGTATCCTCATCATAACCCATGTTCTTACGAGCATCAT
This sequence comes from Picea mariana, assembly GCA_032191745.1. Taxonomy (NCBI): domain Eukaryota; kingdom Viridiplantae; phylum Streptophyta; class Pinopsida; order Pinales; family Pinaceae; genus Picea; species Picea mariana. The sequence goes on along the minus strand of JASDQU010195961.1, from coordinate 14,983 downwards.
TTACCTCCCAAGGCCCTAATTTTCATCCCTTAACAATGGTTAAGGCCTTGATATATATCCCTGCTACAAAAAACATCATATTGACTCCCATATTCCACTTGAAGGCCAAAGATATGCTTTAGAGGCATTGTCTCATGGTTTCAGGCCTTGTTCATGGCCTATGAGCCAAATAAGTTTCATTTATGGTCTAAATCTTTAAATTTCTTCTCTTGAACATTCATTGCCTTAAGACCCATCCTTGTTGTTCAATTAATGGCTATAATATATTACTCAAAGGGGCATATATAATCCCACTATGAGGGGCATATATTCCCTCTAGAGTGTTTGTGTGGTGGTTCTAGGTCTCATAAATGGTCCATTTTCCCCACAAGCTCCATTTAGAGCATAAATCACTTATTTTTCTTCCTCATTCATGCTCAAGGTCTCAAATCCCATCCCTGGTGCTCAAAACCTCCTCCTAGCACCAATATCCCACTCAAAGGTCAAATAATCAATCAAGAGGACATGCGTGGTGGTTCAAATCCTTAATCATGGCCCATGAACCCTATAAGATTAATTTAGGGCCTTAGGCCCTTTGTTTCTGTCCTATCATGGTCAAATCCCATCCCTAGTGCTAAAAACGTCATAATGACACCCATATCCCACTTAGTGGACACAGAGTCACTCTAGAGGGCCCACAGATGGATTGAGGCCTCATTTGTATCCTCATCATAACCCATGTTCTTATGAGAATCATTTACCTCCCAAGACCCTAATTTTAATCCCTTAACAATGGTTAAGGCCTTGAGATCTATCCCTACTACAAAAAACATCATATTGACTCCCATATTCCACTTGAAGGCCAAATATATCCTTTAGAGGCATTGTCTCATGGTTTCAAGCCTTGTTCATGGCCCATGAGCCAAATAAGTTTCATTTATGGTCTAAATCTTTAAATGTCCTCCCTTGAACATTCATTGCCTTAACACCCACCCTTTTTGTGCAATTAATGGCTATAATATCTTACTCAAAGGGAAAATATTCCTCGTAGAGGCCCTTTGTGATGGTTTAAGGACTTGCTCATGACCCTCAAACGATATAAGATTCATTTAGGACTAAGGCACCTATTTTTCTCCCATGAACATGGTCAAATCCATGAGACCCATCCTTAGTGCACAAAATCTCATAATGGTGTACTCCATATGCCACTTTGACGCCAAATATCACCTCTAAAGGGCCTATGTGGTGGTTTGAGGCCTTGTTTATGGCCCCTGAGATGTGGAAGTTTCATTTATATGCTAAGGTCTTTGTTTTCCTTTATTCACCATGGTCAAGGCTCCTAGACCCATCCCGTGGGTGTAAAAGATCTTTAATGATTCCAATATCCTAATGACAGTCCAAAGATCACCATTAGAGGAATCATGCAGTGATTTGAGGCCTATTCATGGCCCCTGAGCCCTACAAGATTCATTTAGGGCTTAAGAACCTTGTTTTCCTCCTCAAATGATGATCAAGGCCATGAGACCCATCCCTAGTTTGGAAATCATCCTAAGGGTGTACATATCACTATTAGAGGCCAAAGATTCCCTTTAGAGGGAATGCGTAGTGGTTCAAGGTATCATTCATGGCGCAAAGCCCTAAAAGATTCACTTGAGTTCCTAAGGCCTTCTATTTCCTCTCCCAACCATGGTTAAGGCCCTCAAACCCATCCCTAGAGCACAAAACCTCACAAATGACACCCATAACCTACTCAAAGGCCAAAGGCCCCCTTCATAAGGAATATGCATGGTGGTTTAATACCTCATTAATGGGCATGGGATAAAAAAATTATATTCTATAGGCTTGGGGTAATAATTTATATTATATAATATATATTAATTAATTAAAAACAAATGATAACAAAACATAAAAAAAAATGAAAACAAAAAAAATAAAAACAAAAAACAATATATATTATATAATATATATTAATTAAATTAAAAACAAATAATAAAAAAAATTATTAAAAAAAAACAAAAAACAAAACAAAACAAATTTCAAACCTCATAACACAACATTCATCCCCACGCCCATTCCATTCATGACTGCAACAACCACAAAGAGCAACCAAAGTACCCCACACCCATTCCATTCACGCCAACAACCACAGACAACAGTCATTAAACCCCGCGCAGGAGTGGAGACAACAACCCTAGGTGCACGAGAGTAGCCATTGTAACATCCCCATCTGGTATGACTCCTACGATGTACAACCGGTAAAAGCGCCCTTAATTTTTTTTTGTGTGTTTGTAGGAAGGTAATAATGACATTATACTCAACATCACAACACGACGATGACACAACGCATGCAAATCATGCAACAACAACATAATAGTCTAACATAAAAGCACATCATAGTTACATAACAACATAATAGCCTAACAACATAATAGTTACCCACCGAACTTAACATGAATTATGACTCAAATTTAGAGAGTTTGGGTTACCAATTAGGCGATATCTATAAATCCAACTAACCATAAACTTGAATAACAACATTAACATTCTTAAAGTGGAGTGCTACCTATAGCACTTATGAACAGTTAAACCTCAACATTAGTCTAGATATAATGACTGAACTAACCACACTAGCTGGTTATTATCATTCAGGAGGAAACTGCCAGCTAATAACATTGTTGTAGCAAATCAACAAGGTAATTACATATCTGTTACATAACAATTTATTACAGCAGCTAACTAGGGATTTAACATAATGATTAACATAATCAATTAATTGAGCAATAACAGGGTAGTTTGCATGCCTATTTTCATAACAAGTATTATAGCACTAACAAGGCGATTATCATGTTAATTAACATAAAAATTAATATAACAGTAGTGAGGCAATTTATATGATGGTTAACATGACGATTAATAGCGCAAAAACAAGGCAATTTACATAACTATTAACCATTTAACTCGCTGCGACATTTAATCAATAAGTAGGAATCCGCTGACCATTCATAGTGTTGTAGCAATTGTTTTGGCATTTAGTAAGGCAATTAATATAGAATTTAACATTGCAATTAACAAGACAATTAACTGTAGCAATGGTTCTAGTGAATTTGTGGTCATTCCAGCAAGCTCAATCAACATTCTAAAGGAAAACATCATGGGTAATTACAGCAAGTTCTGGAAACATTCTAAAGGAAAAATCGTGGGTAATTACAACAAGCTCTGGCAACATTCTAAAGGAAAAATTGTGGGTATTTAAACAACAATCAAAGTCAACTTTTAAAGGCAATAATCATGGGCATTAAACAATGGTCTCAGACAGGTTTTGAATGGCAAAACATGAGCATTTAAACAACGATCTCAGACATGTTTTGAATGGTAAACTCGTGAGCATTAAACAATGGTCTCAGACATGTTTTGAATGGTAAAATCATGAGCATTAAACAATGGTCTCAGACATGTTTTGAATGGAAAAATGTGAGCATTTAAACAATGATCTCAAACATGTTTTGAATGGTAAAATCATGAGCATTAAACAATGGTCTCAGACATGTTTTGAATGGTAAAATCGCAAGCATTAAACAATGGTCTCAGTCACATTTTGAATGGAAATTCATGAGCATTTAACCACAATCTCACCCACGTTTTGAATGGAAAAATCGTGGTTAATTAATCAGCTATCAAAGTCTCATTTTAAAAGGGAAAAACATGTATAGGGACACACCAGAAGGGCATTCATGGCTATCCATAATTAAAATATGCAGAATGATGTGCCCAAAACGCACTAGAAGGAACTCCATGCTACCAACATCATTTAAAAGGGAAAACGCTGGAAAAATGCAGACATGGAAATGAATTCGTTTTCCATTGCCAGGATACCAATGCCACGCAGTCAAGAATACAAAAAAAAACATTTTTCATCTCTCGGACACCAATATAAAATGCAGATAGGAAATCAAACGTTCTTCCCATTGTCAGAGTACCAATACAATGCAGACAGGAATACAAACATGTTTTTCATCTCCCGGACACGAATACAAAATGCAGATAAGAAATCAAATGTTTGTCCCATTGCCAGAGTACCAATACAATGTAGAGAAGAATAGAAAAACATTTTTCATCTCCCGGACACCGATATAAAATGCAGATAGGAAATCAAATGTTCATCCCGTTTCCAGAGTACCAATACAATGCAGATAGGAATAACAAATAAGAACGTTTTTCCATTTCCAAGATACCATTATAAAAATGCAGACCTAAAATCAATTCGTTTTTTTTTTCATTGCTAGAATACCCAAAAATTTGTAGACTAGAAATCAATTCGTGCTTCCAATGCTATAACCCAATACAATGCATACAACAGAAAGAGAATGCAAGGATCCGATGGGAAAGGTCATGGAATGATTGTCGGGGTTTCTATCAGTCAAGGCATAGAGAAAACCAACCAGGACACAAGATAATCCACATGCAGAGGTCGTTGCCAGATGGTAGAATCAACAATCAGCCAGGGACAAACATCAAGGGTAGGCTAATAGGTTTGTCCTTCACTCATCATCCTCGCACAGAAAAGCAGGGCGTTGATATGCATAGGTCTTTTAACGCTAAGGCGATGACCGTAGATCAAGATCCTGGCCGACTTCTCAGGTGAGGACTGGTGAGCTAGGGATGAAGGCTAAAGAACCATGAAGGTCACAATCAACACAGCAAGGTGGTCAAGACATGCGGGAAAATGAAGGCCATGGGAGTCAACAACCATCAAGCTAGGATAAGGAAAGTTCCAGTCACCAATTTAAAAAAAACATCATTTTACTTTTCCATTAAATAAGCAGATCCAAGCATAAGTCCTAATACATTCTACCATACAAAAATGAAGAGAGCGTACCGTTGCCTGATTGCCTGCTCCGAATGACATCCCACGCGCTCCGTGCAACTCCCGCTCACCAACCGTCGAGACTTCACTGATACCTCCCAGCCAATGCTAGGAGTACTCTTCTTCCCCCTTAGCCCTGCGAGCTGCAAAGGGGCCACACACTCACTATCTAGAGATTTCGACTAGCTCCCAGCTCGCCTCGCAAGCCTGAGCTACCACTCCTCACCGAATTGGGTATCCCAACTCCCACAAGTTAAGTCAGTCAAGTAGATATTTCTGCAGCATAACATTACGCAAATAGAAGAAGATCCTTCACCCTTCTCCTTCCTTCATTATATAGAGTTTCGAACTTCCTTTCTTTCCTAAAATATCATTTCATTAAAGTTTTAAAATAAATTCCTAAAAATTCCTCTTCGTACAAGTGTCTCCCATCCCCTACATTCCTCCATAATTTAATTTCTTTAATTAATTAATTATCTTTATTTCCCTCACCCACCTAGAGTTAGTCCTAGAATCACTCCTAGGTGTCCCCAAATTCTTTTACAGGTTTTAATGGCTTTCCCTATTGTTAAATTGCTAGTTCAATTTAAATTAGAAAGCTCTTAAATGGTAGATACTTTTTCTAAGTTTAACTTTCCGTTTTTTCCCTTATGTTCCTCTTTTCCCCTTTTTATGTTTACCTCTTTTCCTAGTTTCCTAATTTTTTAGATTTTCCCTCTTTCCCCTTTTTAATTAGAACTCAAAAAGGAAGGTGTAGAAATTAACCCTTTTTCCCTTTTCTCATTTAATTAGTATTTTAAAATTATCAAAATAATAAAACCATTAATTCCCCTTTTTCTTTTAAATTTTATTCCAATAGATTTTTTTTTTTTTTGAATAAATTAAATATCTTATTCCCTTCGTGTTACAATATTTAACGAAGGTCATAATTATTATTTATGTGGTTTTTATTTTTATTACTATTATTGTTATTTTTTTTTATAGAGAGATAAAATTTTACCACTAGCATAGTTTAGACTAAAACCTTAAATTTTCGTACAGGGCGACATTTAATTACAAAATTTGTTTTAAAATTTTCTTAACACGTTATTTGTCCTAAGGCCATCTAGGTTCATTCCTTTATCATCAACAACATGACGTTCCCTTCAGGACGCACTAGGTGCTCCAAGGGTGCCACTCGCCTTAATCTGTTTCCCTTGCGTGACGTGCCCTTCAGGACGCACTACATGCTCCAAGGGTGCCACTCGCCTCTTGAATGACTTGGTAGACATCAATAACCCCTAGAGTCAATACTCCACCAGGTGAACTTGTGGGAGACTAAGGGCCTCTAAGGAATAAGGCCTCCGCCTTATTGCACGCCCCTTAGAATCATCGTGAGCGACTGTCGTAGTTTGCCCTCATGACATCGTGGGTCCTCTCGAACTAGGTAAACGTTAACCTACAATTCGAGCCACAGTGGGGGTGCTAATAGGCTATGGTATGGCTGCTGTCCACACCTCTCCCTCAACATCTTTGGTAGTCGTGCGTGACCCCTTTACTCCACATGTGAGTCTGGTCGGAAAACTATCGTCAGCCTCCATAATCAACAAATCATGTCAGAACATATCCATATCATATCATCTAATCAAATGCACTAATATCATAGTAAAACAATCAAACCCCAATGGTACACTCCCTGACTCAATCCAGAGTCCAAGGGGTTACATCGATACCTTTGCATCGTTGAGGTCCAAAATCTTGCACACTCAGTAAACCGAGTCAATAGCACCTGTCTATGTCAATGCAGTAAAACAACATGTCATCAACCCATAACACCTCATAATCAAAATCAAAATTTTTAATAGGATAGTAATCTAGATCACTTGCGAGCAAGTGTCCTCAAAGAATAAGTTCCCTCAGTGCGCCAGAGTGGGATGTTACATACACCCCCTCTTGGTCTAAACTTCGTCCCGATGTTTCACATTATAAATGATGAAATAAAGTGTATCACATTATCATATGTCTATTTATCAAACAAAAATGGAAACTGCTGGCGCATATCATATGCGTCCTCCCAGGTCACCGAGTGCAGACTATAATTGTCCCACTGGACCTTGAGCTGATCTATCATTTGACACCATAGCTGTTAAACGCGATGATCCAAAATGTGGATCGGTTCAGCCATGAGCGCCCCCTCATCCATCACCTGTAAGGAACTCATGTCAATAACATGTGTAGGATCACTAATATAATGTCTCAAAACAGATACATGAAAAACATCGTGCATGTGCCTCAAAGAATCAGGCAAGGCTAGTCGATAGGCCACGGGCCCCTTTCTCTCCACAATCTTGAAAGGTCCCATGAACCTAGGAGATAGTTTATCTCCATTCCCAAACTTGATCAAAATTTTATGCGGTTTAACCCGCAAGACGGCTCGATCACCGACCTCGTAACTACGGTCGACAGGGTGCGCATCGGCATAACTCTTCTGTTGATCCTGCACTTCTTTAATCCTTTATCTTATTGCTTGCATTTTCTCTTCCATTTCTTGGATTTCTTCTGGTCCCATAAGGACCCTATCCTCAATCCAATCCCAAATCAAAGGCATCTGACACGGTTGCCCATAAATAAACTCGAAAGGCGCCATCTTAATGGTGCTCTGGTAACTGTTGTTGTAAGAGAACTCCACTAGTGGCAATAATTCTTCCCAACGCTTTTGTTGGTCCATCACATACATGCACAACATGTCCTCCAAGGTTTGGTTCATTCGTTTGGTCTTCCTGTCAGTCTTCTTGTGATACGCAGTGCTAAAGTTAAGTTGGGTTCCCAAGGCCTCTTGGAAACTCATCCAAAATCGTCCAGTAAACACCGATCCTCGATCGGATATAATCCTCTTAGGCACACCATGCAACCTCACAATATCACTGATGAAAAATCTAGCTATGTCAGGTGCCTGATACGTCATACGCATAGGAATAAAGTGAGCACTTTGTCAGAGTCCTACTACTACGAAAATCGAGTAATGTCTCCTTGTCGTCAGTGGCAATCCAACAATAAAATCCATCGAAATAACTTCGCATTTTGATTCTAGAATAGCGTGTGGTTGTAGTAATCCTGCTGGGTGTCTATGTTCAGCCTTTACTTGTTGACATTCTAGACATCTGGCCACATAGTTGACTATGTCGACCTTCATTCCTTTCCAGAAAAATAAGGGTTTAAGGTCTGCCCTCATCTTTGTGACTCTCGGGTGAGTCATGTAAACTACTCTATGATCCTCGCTCAGGATCAACATCCTCAACTCATCGTTTGGTGGTACGTAGATCCAATTTTTAAACCTAAATAATCCATCGCTATCAAATGAAAATCCTTCAAATCGTGGTACCATCATTGGGTTTTGTCCGATAAAACCCTCGACCTCTTTGTACCAGTCATCATTACGCTGTAAAGTTAGAATCTTTTCATGCAGATTCGTCTGAAGAGGCAACACCAAAAAGATGCGTGGTATCCAACTCAATGCATCTGCCACTCGGTTCACTGTTTCTTTTATGTAAGTAATCTCAAAGTCATACTCGCTAAGCAATTCCGATCAACGCCATTGTCGTGCGTTCAGGTTTCTTTGTGTAAATATGTGTTGTAGTCCACAATGGTCAGTCTTTAGTTCAAATTTTCGTCCGACAAGGTAGTGTCTCCAAACCTTCAAGGCATATACGATGGCTAACAACTCCAAATCGTGCGTCACATAGTTCTCCTCATGCCTTCTCAATTTCCTCGAGATGTAAGAGATCACTCGTCTGTCTTGGATTAGACTCCACCTAAGCCTTCCTTGGTTGCATCAGTGCATACCAAGAAGTTTTCATCCATGTTAGGGACCTTTAGTATCGGTGTTGTTGTCAACAACTCCTTGAGCCTCCAAAATGCTTCCGTGCATTTCTTGGTCCAAACAAAATTCTTATTTTTCTTCTGCAATTCCATGATCAGAGTTTCTATATTCGAAAACCCCTCGATGAACCATCAATAGTATCCTACTAAACCCATGAAGCTATGCACTTCTGAGACATTCGTCGGCGCAGGCCATTCCATAATGGCCTTGACCTTCGCTGGATCCACAATGATACCTTCACCAGAGATGACGTTCCCTAAGTAGTAGATCTTCGATTGATAAAATGATCATTTGGATAACTTCCCATACAATTTGTGCTATCGTAGACATTGTAGTACCAAGCGCAAGTGCTTGTGATGCTCCTACGTCGTCCAAGAGTAAATCAAAATATCATCAATGAATACTTGGATAAAATTGTCCAAGTACTCACAGAACACCTCGTTCATCAAACTCATAAATACCCCTGGGGCGTTTGTCAGTCCAAACAGTAAAAAAGTAAACTCGTAATGTCCAAAACTCATCTTAAAGGCAGTTTTAGGGACGTCATCTTCCTTAATCCGTAACTGGTGATACCCTGATCGCAAATCGATCTTTGAGAACACCGTTGCACTCTTCATTTGATCAAACAGATCATCAATCCTTGGAAATGGATATTGATTCTTGATCGTGGCCTTATTCAATTGACGGTAGTCAATGCAGAGCCTCCATGACCCATCCTTCTTTCGAATGAAAATAACAGGTGCACCCCACGATGACACACTTGGACGTATCAGTCCCAGGTCTAACAATTATTTTAGTTGCATTCTTAACTCTTGTAATTTCGAGGTCGACATCTGATAAGGAGTTCTCTCTATTGGTTCAGTTCCTGGTTTTAGGTCTATAGTGAACTCCAATTCCCTGTTCGGCGACATCCCAGGTAACTCCTCCAGAAATACGTCCGCAAGCTCTCTCACCACCGGAAGGTGTTCTAAACCTTCCATTAATCCCTTCTCATTTAACACAAGGATCGCATAAAGCTTGCACCCCTTACGCATGCTCTTTCGTAGATGTAAGGAAGAGATGAACCTCAGGGAAGCTCCCTGGTTCCATCCTACAATCACACGTCTCTGTCCCTCATCATTGACCAAGCTCAACCATTTCATTTTACTGTTGAGTATTGCCTCATGCGATTCCAACCAGTCCATACCAATTACGACATCATGAGATCCTAAGATCATGACGTATAGGTTGGCCTTTGTGACAAGCTCTCCCAGGTTAAGGATACAACACATAACCTTTCCTCCAACCTTCTGTTTAGCTTCTGAAGCCATCTCTACAAAGCTAAAATTGTCTTGTTCGACTGCCTTTACCTTAATCCTTTTTAGCGCTGCACCAGAAATGAAACTCTCGGTAGCACTAGGATCTATCAAAATACTAAGGGTTTGGTCAGCGACAGTATTTTTCGTCTTGATCATAGTCGACTGATGCTCTGCCTGGCAGTTATTCACTGCTGCATGAATCTGATGGGTCTTGCCCATATCTCCCACGGTAGTGGGTCTGGCTGATTTGGACGCTCTAGTCCTCTCCATCGGGCAGTCATGCTGGTAGTGTGGCTCCCCACACATCCAACACCCCTTCTTTGACCCAGTAGTCTTGGTACTGACGGTGGAAGATGATGACCCACCGGCCTGGAATCTTGGTCTGTTCTACTGAACAGGCCTAAACTTCTAATGTTGCGGTTGACGCTGCTGCTGATGCTATGGTCCCTGTTAAGGTGTCCACTGCTAAGGCGTCGGTCGCTGAGGTGTAGTCAAAGTGGATCCCTTCTAGAAGCCACGATATCCCAGTGTATGTCTGGCTGGTGTCTGATGCTGCTATGCTCCAGATGACACTTGCCCTGCTGGTCTTGCTAGAGTCCTGGTCTGTCCCCCACTAATAAGCTCCTCCTCTGCTATGAGGGCCTTCTGGATGACATCATGCAAGGTTTAAAGCATCAAAATCCTGACCTTTGCATGTAAGCTGCCATTAAGGCTGAACACGAACCTGTTGACCTTAAGATTTTTAGTGTTAAGGTGTGAAGCATACTAGAGCAGCTTCATAAAATGGGCCTCCTACTTGGGCACTGTACAACCACCCTATTGTAAGGCATTGAACTTGTTGAGCTAACGCTCAATGAATTCCTCTGAAAGGTATCTCTCTCGGAACCATTCCTCGAACAGTTCCCATGACACATCTTTGACGACCATGTTCAACTGTGGTAGGAGCGTCTTCCACCATAGAAGAGTACTTTCCTTCAGTTGGAAGACCACCATGCAGACCTTCATGTTGGAGGTATAATCGCGAAGTGAAAAGCACATTGCGATGTTCTCCAACCATGCCTCGGTGGCTGCATCGTCCGAGGCACCAAAGAACTCGGGAAATTTGACCTTCTCAAGCACACGGTGAATGCTACCAGTATGGACCAGAGTGCGTGGTGGAACCTTAGCAGGTGCCGATGCCCTGGCCTCATCTCTATCCAAATGGCTGATCAGTGCCTCAGACATGCGCTGAAAATATTTCATCATTTCGACCACATCACCGACTGCTATCTTCTCTTGTTTGACAACCTGCTTGTCTCCCTGGGGGTTAGATCCCTCAGGCGTGGATGCCACTAGAGGCATTGCGCCTCCTCCCCTAACACCCCGTCGTCTACCTCCGCGGCATCCTCTAACCATGATTACCTGCATGAATACAAGTCAACTCAATTAGTAACATTATAATCAAATCATATCAATGAAAGTCATAGTGATCCCAAGTTGTGGGTCGAACCCGCTCTGATACCACATGTAACATCCCCATATGGTACAACTCCTACGATGTACAACCAGTAGAAGCACCCTTAATTTTTTTTTTTTATTTTTTTTTTATTTTTTGTGTGTGTAGGAAGGTAATAATGACATTATACTCAACATAACAACACGACGACAACACAATGCATGCAACTCACACAACAACAACATAACGACCTAACATAAAAGAACATCAAGCCCCTGGATGCAATGTATGACATTCAACCGACGAAAAATAAGAATGACTACCCGCCCGTCCTACCCTGAAATGGTTAGGATCTCCAGGACACATAAGAAACACTCAAGCCCAGGTTCCCATCAATTTTTACCATTTAAAGTCTTAGGGTTGGTGACTGTTCTGAGGAACAAGGAGGTGTCTACATCCCGCCCGACACAAGAAAACCAAGCCTACTAAGCTAAGGACAATCATCCTAACAACCCAAAATTAATTACACAAGTAACTAGAACCCTTACAGTGAGCAAAACTAATCACATTTAATGTTTACAAAACCATGTACAACATTAATTAATATTAAACAACAACCATTAATGAAGGCTAAACGTTCCTTATCTATGACTTAAATTGGCGTTAATTACAGATTAATTAACCAGTCTAAATTCCATCAGTCAACGAGTTACCCACCAAACTTAACATGAATTATGACTCAAATTTAGTGAGTCTGGGTTACCAATTAGGCGATATCTATAAATCCAACTAACCATAAACTTGAATAACAACATTAACATTCTTAAAGTGGAATGCTACCTATAGCACTTATGAACAGTTAAACCTCAACATTAGTCTAGATATAATGACTGAACTAACCACACTAGCTGGTTATTATCATTGAGGAGGAAACTGCCAGCTAATAACATTGTTGTAGCAAATCAACAAGGTAATTACATATCTGTTACATAACAATTTATTACAGCAGTTAACCAGGCATTTAACATAATGATTAACATAATCAATTAATTGAGCAATAACAGGGTAGTTTGCATGCCTATTTTCATAACAAGTATTATAGCACTAACAAGGTGATTATCAAGTTAATTAACATAACCATTAATATAACAGTAGCGAGGCAATTTATATGACGGTTAACATAATGATTAATAGCACAAAAACAAGACAATTTACATAACTGTTAACCATTTAACTCACTGCAGCATTTAATCAATAAACAGGAATCTGCTGACCATTCACAATGTTGTAGCAATTGTTCTGGAATTTAGTAAGGCAATTAATATAGCATTTAGCATTGCAATTAACAAGCCAATTAACTATAGAAATGGTTCTGGTAAATTTGTGGTCATTCTAGCAAGCTCAATCAACATTCTAAAGGCAAAAATCATGGGTAATTACAGCAAGCTCTGGCAACATTCTAAAGGAAAAATCGTGGGTAATTACAACAAGCTCTGGAAACATTCTAAAGAAAAAATCATGGGTATTTAAACAACAATCAAAGTCAACTTTTAAAGGCAATAATCATGGGCATTAAACAATGGTGTCAGACAGGTTTTGAATGGAAAAACATGAGCATTTAAACAACGATCTCAGACATGTTTTCAATGGTAAAATCATGAGCATTAAAAAATGGTCTCGGACATGTTTTGAATGGTAAAATCGTGAGCATTAAACAATGGTCTCATTCACGTTTTGAATCGTAATTCGTGAGCATTTAACCACAATCTCAGCCACCTTTTGAATGGAAAAGTCATGGGTAATTAATCATCTGTCACAGTCTCATTTTAAAAGGGAAAAACATGTACAGGGACACACCAGATGGGCATTCATGGCTATCCGTAATTAAAATATGCAGAATGATGTGCCCAAAATGCACCAGAAGGAACTCCATGTTGCCAACATCATTTAAAAGGGAAAAACGCTGGAAAAATGCAGACATGGAAATGAATTCATTTTCCATTGCTGGGATACCAATGCCACGCAGACAGGAATACAAAAAAAAACATTTTTCATCTCCCGGATACCAATATAAAATGAAGATAGGAAATCAAACGTTCTTCCCATTGCCAGAGTACCAATACAATGTATACATGAATACAAAAACGTTTTTCATCTCCCGGACACCAATATAAAATGCAGATAGGAAATCAAACGTTCTTCCCATTGCCAGAGTACCAATACAATGTAGACAAGAATACAAAAACGTTTTTCATCTCCTAGACACCAATATAAAATGTAAAAATCAAATCAAACATTCTTCCCATTGCCAGAGTAACAATACAATGCAGACAGGAATAACAAATAAGAACGTTTTTTCCATTTCCAGGATACCATTATAAAAATGCAGACCTGAAATCAATTCATTTTTTTTTTTCATTGCCAGAATACTGAAAAATTTGCAGACGAGAAATCAATTCATGCTTCCAATGCTATAACCCCAATACAACACATACAATAGTAAGAGAACGCAAGGATCCAATGGGAAAGGTCATGTTGTCAGGGTTTCTATCAGTCAAGGCATAGAGAAAACCAACCAGGACACAAGATAATCAACACACAGAGGTCATTTCCAGATGGCAGAATCAACAATCAGCCAGGGACAAACATCAAGGGTAGCTGGCTAACAGGTTCATCCTTCGCTCATCATCCTCGCACAGAAAAGCAGGGCGCTGATATCCATAGGTATTTTAACGCTAAGGAGACCATCGTAGATTAGGCTCCCGGCCGACTGCTCAGGTGAGGATTAGTAAGCTAGGGATGAAGGCTAAATAACCATGAAGGTCACAATCAACACAGTAAGGTGGTCAAGGCATGGGGGAAAACGAAGGCCATGGGAGTCGACAACCATCGAGCTAGGCTAAGGAAAGTTCCAGTCACCAATTTTAAAAAAACATCATTTTACTTTTCCATTAAATAAGTAGATCCAAGCATAAGTCCTAATACATTCTACCATACAAAAATGAAGAGAGCGTACCATTGCCTGGTTGCCTGCTCTGAATGACATCCCGTGAGCTCCGTGCAACTCTCACTCGCCGACCGTCGGGATTTCACCGGTACCTCCCAGCCAATGCTAGGGGTACTCTTCTTCCCCCTTAGCCCTGCGAGCCGCAAAGGGGCCACACACTCACTATCTAGAGATTTCGACTAGCTCCCAGCTCACCTCACAAGGCCGAGCTACCACTCCTCACCGAGATGAGTATCCCAACTCCCACAAGTTAAGTCAGACAAGTAGATATTTATGCAGCATAATGTTACCCATGTTAGCACTCTGTAAATTTCCTAGAGGTTGACAACAGAATAAATCTACAAAAGGTAACTTTATCCAACCACTTTCGAAGCTGGGATATAGCCCTTCCAACTTCAGAGAGGGATCTCTCTATATAATTTAGCCGTGTTTCCAATTTTAAATATTAGGCTAGGTAAAGAAATAGGTCATTTTTGTTGTCAAAGTGTTTTTCGGATTGGTTGAGATAGTCTACACATCCATTGGGCTATGGGGTTTGTGC
>JASDQU010195960.1:3452-19642 GCA_032191745.1 Picea mariana | reverse complement strand
AAAATAAATTTGCATACCTAGGAGTGAATGATCTTCTTTGTGGCGTAGTCCTTCTGAATTTTTTCCTTGACTGATCATGATCATGATTGAAGCTTCTATGTGGATTGAACATGGATGGTCTTCTTGAAGATGTATCTTTAATAGTTTTCTTAGATTATGGTTGACCATGATTCCTTCCTTTGATTACTTCTGCATAACTCTTTCTATTTTCTTCATTATTCTTTTCTAGCAACCTAGAATGATTCTCTTTATTCTCTATAACTGATGTGGATGCTTTTGTCTCTTCAACATTCTTTTTGAGTTTGACGATTTTACTTTTCAATGTGACAGCTTCTTTTTCAAGCTTCTCGACCTCTTCTTATATCTTTAATATCTGAGACTTCATGACTTCTTTTGTTCTCTTCACTTCTTCAAGCTGAATTTTTAATGTGATTATTTCTTCTTCAAGTACTTTCTCTTCTTGACCAAAGTCTGACTCAAGCTGGTTTAGATTGTTAGTTCTTTCCTTAAGATGATATGTTAATATCTTCTCTCTCATTTCTGCTTCTTCCTTCTATGCTTCTATGTTGGCTTCCAAACAATGCTTTTGATATTCAAGATTTTCTTCGATCTTTATGTCTTCTTCTAGCTGAGTTCTTAAGTTCTTGATGACTTATTGGGATTCTTCAAAAATTTGAAAACTTTCCTTTTGTTTCATCAATTCTTTCTTGAGTGACTTGTTTTCTTCTATTAGTTCATCTAAAGCACTAATCATTTCTGCCTCATAATTGTCTTGTTTTTCAATTTCTTTTCATGTCTCATTTCCTTCATGGCATTCTGTTTCAATATGTCTGCATTTTTCACAATTAAAGAAAAACAACATACCTCTTTTGATTATGTACTCTTCATATTCTGAATCTGTTTGACATGGTGAATATATTTCTTCTTGATTTGTACCGCATCTTCTTTGGCATTTTATGAATTTGTGATGGCTGAAAAATATATGTCATGTAACTTATCCCAAAGTTATTTGGCTGATGAACATTTACCAACCTTTTCTCTTACTGGATTAGGTAATCCTTCCGAGATGAAATCCATTGTCATTTTTTTATTCTTCTTCAATTCCTTCTTGGTTGCAGTCTTTTCCCTTTTTGAACTATCATATCCTGTAACGATTGATAGCCAAATATAATGCCCTAATCAATTCTGCCTCATAATTGTCTTCTTTTTCAATTTGTTTTCATGTCTCATTTCCTTCATGGCATTCTATTTCAATATGTCTGCATTTTTCACAATTAAAGAAAAACAACATACCTCTTTTGATTATGTACTCTTCATATTCTGAATCTGTTTGACATGGTGAACATATTTCTTCTTGATTTGTACCTTCATCTTCTTTGGCATTTTATGAATCTATGATGGCTGAAGAATATATGTCATGTAACCTATCCCAAAGTTATTTGGCTGATGAACATTTACCAACCTTTTCTCTTACAGGATTAGGTAATCCTTCCGAGATGAAATCCATTGTAATTTTTTAATTCTTATTCAATTCCTTCTTGGATGCAGTCTTTTCCCTTTTTGAACTATCATATCCTGTAATGACTGATAGACAAATATAATGCCCCTGTGCCTATAAAAATACTTTCATCCTTATAATCCACATCTCATACTTTAAACCATTCTGACCATTAAATATTCGTACTCCATTCTCAGAATAATCCATGATCTCCTTCTAGTGGTTAAATTGTTTCCTTAAGGAACCAACTCTAATATAAATTGTTGGNGGGGGGGGGGGTGAATCAGTAATAGAGAAATTCAATCCTTTTTAACCACAATATGCAAATGTTACATCAATTTATAATTATCATCCAATAGTTTCAGAGTAAATAAAAAATGAACAAATGAGCAATCACACACATACAGAATACACCAGTGTTTTTACATGGAAACCCAAAGCGGGAGAAAAACACAGAATGCTTTTTCTTATATGTCTTTAAGAATTACATTCATTGGAAGCACCGACTTCCTTTGTTTTCTAGCTGCAATTGGAAGGAGGCTCCAACCCACTAATTTATCAGGCTACAAACTGAGGGAAGCTCCAACTCCCCAATTCTTTGGCTACAACCAGGAGGAGGATACGACCCCCTATGTTCTCCGACTACAACCAGAAGGTGGATACAAACACTTGTCCTTTCCCCATCCAACTACCTTGACGTATAAGTAGAATGACGGAACCACTATCACACTATCATTGTGATATATATTTCTATAAAACTGTACCAATCAACCTGCACCAAACAACCTATACCAATAACCTAAACCATGCATCAACCTGTACCTCAACATGTACCATCAATGAGTGCATCAACCATGCAACAAATATGTACCAATCATGCATCAAATACACATAAACTATGACTCATCAATATGTACCAACATCATCAACTATACACCTCATGTATGTGCCAACTCATCAACTACTTGTCTCAACCATGTACCCAACATGTACCTCAACCAAAATCCCTCATCAATTTTATCATCCAAATATGATTTGTAACTCTGTAATATACCTGGTGTATATGATCACATACCTGCAAACCTTCGTTAACTTTAACAACAAGAGACTATCATTATATCAAACTTTACTTTAGTCTCACATGGCTATTTATGGATTAGTCAACAACCCTAACTTGCAATAATCATAACTATGTACCTGTAATGAATAAAGATATGAAAATAGTACACAATTTTCTTTAGTGTATTTTATGCAATTCCTCTAGTTTTCACTACTTGGAACCTCTTAGGAAAGGAGTTATAGCAAAAATGGAATATCTTGTTGAATTCTAGCTTATTCTAGAGATCGAACTTGTAGATTGTGCCCCACACGGAATATTTGTTGTAGGGATATGAAAATTGTACACATAATACAAAATATTGTACTCTAACCAATAAATTTTTTCTTATTGAATTTGGATCTGTTATGAAGAAGTTATGTCGTTTTTACCCAAAACACCTGTTTTAGACTAGTTTTAGGACTAGCCAAAAACCCTATTTTCCACGGCGTGTAATGCCATAAATACAACGATCCAGTAGCCAAAATTTGTATCAAAGCTACTTGGATATGTTTCCTCAATGGCCTCCCAATTTCACAGTCTAAATCATTCTAGAAAAAAAAATATTGTGAAAATGGTGAGATGGCCTGTAAATAACATACCTTAGAAAGCATCATCAAAAGAATTTATCCTCCCTTGAATTTCAGCCTTTTTTACTTCACCTTCCATCTAAAATTCGGCTTATATATCCTTTGGTTACCTTAGTCACCTGTATATATTCAATATTCTCAAGTGTGATTAAAATGAGAGAGTCTCTCCTCTTATTTATAATTTCATTTAGCTTCCTCAAGGGGTTACCTTTTAACCATCTTAACCCACTTTCCTTATTTTAGGGTTATCCCACTTCTAACCACTTGTCCACTTAGTAATTTCTCCATTAAATTTATTATTTAAACAATTTATTTTCTATCCACTTTGATTTATAGTACACTCATCACTTCACTTTATTATTTAAATAATTTCTTCTTGACAAACACTTTGACTTTTTGGGGCTTCTAGATGACTCATGAGGGTTTTCCAACTTTACATGGCCATAAATTTCTAACCATGAGGAGTTATGTGGTGTTCCACATACCACTAGAAATGGCATGACATGTAATATCCATATAGAATATTCCTACCATAAAATATATCAAAACTCGTACCATTATCCATCAAACAAACTTGGGTCCATTACCCAAACCTGGGTTCTCCAACTTCACATGGCCATAACTCTCTAACCGTGAGGAGTTATGTGAGGTTCCACATACCATCGGAAATGGAATGACATGTAATATCCATATATAATAGTATTACCTTCAAATATATTAAAACTTATACCGTTATGCATCAAACAAACTTAGGTCCATTACTCTAACCTTTGTGCTATCGAAATTTGCTACCGGACTTTCTCTAAGGGTTGACATCAACCTACAATATCACTCTCCAATGGTTGAGATCAATGACAACCAATAATCCATACCAAGTTTCCATCAACCTAAGAAAATTATCTGACAACATTGAGGCTCCCAAGGAATTTTTAACATAAATAATAAATGAGAAAACCCTAAATATCCAAAAACCTGACCCCGAAAGATGAAACTCCAAAATTTTTGTGGGCCCGATGGGGGTAGTTGATACGTCAACTTACCTAGGGCATAACGTTTTTATACGATCTATGTTTGGGGAACTTGATACCTCATTAGAAATTTCTAGTCAAGGAGTACATATAACAACCTAATATATTCCAATAGACATATATTAGGAACTTTCATGTAAAAAAAAAACGTCGTTTAAGGCATCAAAATGACCCCAAAGGTTTAGGACCCAAAAAAATGTAGAAAAATTGCCAAAATGGAAACTATATGTTGATCCAATGGAATATTTGGGTGGCCATCGAACTCCACCTATATAAATCCTCCCCCCTTAGGAAGCAATGGTTTCCATTGTGTTAATTTCCAAATCAAATGGGGAAACTTCTACTAAACTTGATGCTTGGTGAGTCACTTGCCTTGGTGCAGTACCTGCCATGCTTTGACAACCCAATATATTTGGATATTTTGTTGGTGAGTTCCCTTAACCTATGTGTCCATGATCCAATCAATTGTTGCATGTTGTATGAAGTCAAGGTTGAGTTCTATAGGTTTCAATTACTTAGCTAGCTCTGATGTGTCCAGTATTGGTGTAAAATATGGTTGAAGGAGGTACACATTGAATACTAGGTGTAATCCAAGGAAAGGGGGAATACTTAACTCAAAATAATTGTCACCCACAACCTTGGTGATTGTGTAAGGTCCATAGTGAAGCGGTCATATTTTCTGGTGGGGTCCTATAAGGTGATCTTTTTTCAAATGGAACAAAACATTATCGCCTACCGGAAACTTATGGGGAACTTGATGTTAATATTTGTATTGCTTGTACTTAGCATTGGATTTATGAAAATACCATGGACATGTTGGAAAATATGTTTAATTTGTTCAATGAATTTGGTGCCCTTTTCAACCTTAGATTGAGCATGGGGAGATTCTTCCTATGTGGATGCAAGGGGCATTACTATGTCAATGGGCCCAATGGTTGAAAACCTAGGCGCACCTGAAAAGGGTTTTGGTTGGTCAAGATATGGAGTGATTTGTTGTAGTTGTGTTGGTCATAAGGAAGTCTCTCATCCCATGTGCATGGATTCTTGGAGTTTTACATGCGCAAGAGATGCACAATCATCCTATTGACGACCTTTGTATGTCCATCAATCTGAAGGTGGAATGAAATGGATTTTGTGAGCTTGGTGTCCAAATATTACCAGAGGCTTGACCAAAATGTTCTCAATAATATGATGGTCTATGGTATTATGAATTGTACCCATACACGCTCGAATAAGATCTTGGCGGTGGCCTCGATTGTGATACTCTTCTTGCAGGTTTTTAGAATGGCCATATTAGAGAATCAATCAACAACCATGAATACACATTCATTTCAATTCTTGGTGGAGGGTATACCTGAAATGTAGTCCATCGAGATGGATTCTTAGGTCCCATCAGGAGTAGGAAGAGGGGTGTACAATTTTTTTTTTTTAATTGTTGGACTGGAAATGGAACAAGCAGTGCATGATCTGATATACTTACTAAAATCCTATTGAAGCTTCGGCCAATATAAACACTTTTGTATTACTACCATTGTCTTCTCCATGACAAAGTGTCCTGCCACTCTACTATAGTGGGATTTCCAAATCTGCTTCGCATGATTGCTTGAAGGAATGCAGAGATGACCCAGATGGAATAACAGACCATCCTGAGGATGGAAGTCTTCAACGGTCCTATATGTTTTCAACATCTATTAGTTTGTAGTGAATTTAGGATCACTATCATAGACTTGGGACCACTTGAAGGTCTTATGGCCATAAGAGTCGAGAACCATGGCTAGTACTACAATTGGAGGTCGACTAAGGAAATCAACGACGTGATTGGTGCTCCCTTTCTTATACTTAATTTTGAGGTGAAACTACTACAAGTATGTGGGCCTCTTTTGATGGTGGTCATTCTACATTTTTCTATGTCTTTGCATGAACTGCAGAGACCCATGATCCGAATGGATGACTGTCTCATTCCCTAGAATGTAATTCTTCCATTGGAAGTAGGCTTGTATGATGGAATACATTTCTTTGTCATAGGTGGGGTACTTAAAAACAACATCTGAGAGTGTCTCACTATGATAGGCCATTGGATATCTGTGTTGAGTGAGAATGGCACTAACAACATAATCAAAAGCATCAGTATCAATCTCAAATGGTTGTTGCAGATCAGGGAAGGTGAGCAATGGGGTTGAGCATAAGCGATGTTTAATATCATTAAAATATTTTTGTTGTGATCTTACACACACAAATGTGTCTTTTCAATCACACTTGGACACTTTTACAATAACCCACGTGATATGGGAGAACCCCAATACAAATCTACAATAGAAGTTGGTGAGGCCTAAGAAGCTCAAAATCTCGTTGAGTGTTTATTGGGTTGGTCAGTCACAAATGAATTGGATATTGGTTGGATCAACATGCACAGGATGCTCATCTACAATGTATCTAAGGTATTGTATATTTGTCATGTCGAAGGAGCATTTCTCTAAGTTAGCATAAAAGTTGTGTTGTCATAGAGTGAGGAGGACTCGTTGAATGTGTTGCAAGTGTTCTTCCAAACTATTTTTGAAGATGAGGTTTTCATTCATATATTTGAAGGGATGAAATATGTCTTCCATCAACCTCATGAAGGTATTTGTGTCATCCATCAAGCCAAAGGGCATGACCAACCACTCGAAAATACCTTCTTTAGACTTGAAAGTGATCTTCCATACATCAGTCTATTCTATGGAGACTTGGTGGTAGCTATACTTCATATCAATCTTACTAAAATACTTGGACCTATTGATCTGGTCAAGAAGGTCATCAATTCAGGGAATTGGGTACCGATTCCTAACTATGATTTTGTTCAGAGATTTGTAATCAATACAAAGTTACTAGGTCCTGGATTTCTTCCTTATGAGCATGATTGAGATCCACAGGGTGAGGAGCTTGGTTGAATGTGCCCTTCTTGGAGAATCTCTTGGATCTAGTGCTTGATTTCCTCATTTTCTAGGAGAGAGTGTTGATACATTGGCCCATTAGGAAAATGTGTTCTAGGAGTTAGCTTAATTGAATGCTTGATCTGACAGTGCAGAGGCACCCTGGTAGGTGAGGTGAATATGTCCTAATATTATTCCACAACCTTGTCCACTTGATTTTGTTGCATAGAGGAGCCCTATGAAAATGCCATGGATGTGGTTGTGACCTTTCATTCACTCTGAGAGTGAATCATGAAGAGGACAAATTTCCCATTTTGATAGATGACCTTCCTTCACTGCTTAGTTGAGACCAAATAAATTGTGGTAGGTGGAGCTACCTCTGGGATCATGTACAATTGTCTTCTCACAATAACAATGTCACTATGAGGTCTAGACTCATATACAACATGACATTTCCAAATATATGGTTGTCCTAAAAGAAAATTACAAACTTCAAGTGGGTCAACATCACACAATACCACATCCTTAAAGGGATTGATGCCATAGGGTAGACGACACTGTTGGCTGATATGAAGATCTCATCCTTGGTTGAGCCACTTGACGTTGTACATTTGTGGATGTAGTTGTTTTTGCAACTCCAACTGCTTCACATCCTCTACTGAGATGATTTTAATTTGGATACTTCTATCAAAAATGAAATGTAGCGAAGAACCCTTCACCCACATCTGTGAGTGAAAAGTGCTCACCTTCCTATGGATCTTCTAGTTTGTTTGGATGGATCTTGGTGGTAGTGACTGTGGCACCTGCATCAATGATCAACTTTTCCTTGTTTATCTCTAAATCAGAGTCAAAGATTGGATATGAATTTGAATATTTTAGCTCGACCACCAATGAATGCTTCAAGTGAAATTCATCGGTGTTGTGCTAGGGATTTTATGGAATTCACACCACTTCCTTGTGTCTTTCTTTATCTTCCCATTACCCTTCTTTTTTTGTGCATTAGAATTGTTGTCCTACGGTTTTCAGTCCTTGATTTCTCCTTTGTTATTTGTGTTGGGGCTACCTTTCCCCGACTTCTATTGTGATTCATTCATAGATCCAAACTCCCACTTATTCCTCTACTTAATTTTTTTCTTTATTTTAATAGCATATCAATAGGTAGCTCCCAACAAGGATATGTCTAGAAACTCCATTTTTGTTTGGATGTACCTTTGTATGGCCCCATGGTATTTTAGAACTAGATTTCACTTGAAGTCTCTAATACCCAGCTTGGTGTGCAAGGTATGGAAGGTATTTTTGAACTCCGGCACTATTATGTCCCTCTCCTGATGAAGTGTGGTCCATCTCATGTACTGGTCGTCATAATTTCCAACAAGGTAAAATTTTCTCTTGATGGAATCCATAAAAGAGTTCTATATGAGCTAGACCAAAAATATTCTAGACTCTATGGATTTTTACTCACAGAAAGTATCCCACCAATGTTTGACATGGGGAACCACCTTAAGGAGTGCAAGGATGATATTTTCCCTATTGGAAAAATTGTGGAAAAAGAAATAACCTTCTAGTAGATTTAGCCATTTTTCCAAATCATATATATGTGGGAATACCAAAATTAACTTGTAACTTGAAGGGGGTGGTGCATCCAAAGTGGTCTCTTGAAAAATATGCCTCTATTGTTGTCAGCAACTGCCGAAGGATTTGGGAAAGTTGATCCATCATCTTGTTCACATGTTTCGCAAGGACTTTCTAGATCAACAACTTAATAAGATCTTCTTCTCCCTTATCTCTTTGTTCCACCTCCATGGGCAACCATCAGGTTCACCAAGGATGGTCTTCCAAAGGTTCGACCAGTTTGAGTCTTCGTTCTTGATACCCTAACTTCGTTGGGGACATGCACAAAGAAATTGATAAAGATCAGACATCTCTAATGCCATTGATCTGGATTTATGAGAGAACAAATAAAAACACATAAATAAGACATAAACACAGAGATACAACAATACTCAATTTTCTATTAAATACTGAAATATTCAAAGACTATAAAAGAAAGTATGGATTTAAAATGAACTCACTAGAATGACGGTATATTATCTCTGAGAAGAGATTTGAAAACTATGTGCATTCACAATAATATGATTACAATGAGGATCCCAAGGCCTTTTTGAGATTAAGCGAAAATGAGAAAACCCTGAACATCCAAAATCGTTACCTGAGAAGATCAAACACCAAAAGGTTTGTGGGCTCTGATGGGGGTAGTTGATATGTCAATTTCCCTAGGGCATAACTTTTTCATGTGATATCCATGTGGCGTGCTTGATACCTCATCAGAAAGGTCTAGCCAAGGAGTACACATTTCAAATGACCCAATAATGTTAACAAGCATATATTGTGTGCTTCCACATCATAAGAACATCGTTTAGGGCCTCAAAATGGCCCCAAAAGTTTGGGACTTAAAAAAATATAGAAAAAATACTAAAATTGAAACTGTATGTTGAGACAATGGAATAGGTGGGTGGCCCTTGATGTACACTTGGATCATAAACCAATCTAGAAGTGATCATATTGTAACAGTTTCACAATAATAATACTTAGTTAGGTGTTAGGCATGTCTTAAGACACTCGCACTATTTATGTGTGTGTCTCTTGTTTGTTTAGTAAGTGTCCTCTTGGTTTCACATGTTCTTGGATGTATACTTAAATGACTAAGTGTTAATTTTTTAACAATATTGTGTAAGTATACAAGTGAGTTGCACATAGTTGGAGTGTGACTCTCCTGTAGCCTAGAATGAAGCATGGGTATGCTCTAGGTGAATAGGAGTAGTCTGGATGAAGTATTCTTGGTGTTTCGAAGCATCCAAGTAAGATTCGTTGTGGTGTCACATGCCCTCAAGAGGTGAATGATCACAAGATCTAAATAGGCATCCTGTGGGGTCATCACAAGCCTCGTAATTACTAAAATGTATGTATATTAATAAGAATAAGAATATGAATAAGAAAAAGAATAAGAATAATACAATTTTAAGGTCAAGGCCAAGCCTAAGGAAAACATAAAATTGAATAGGCATTAATTTGTGAACAATGACTAGTTAAAAAAATGAAAAGCATGGCATAGGATACGTAGGGACATTTACTTTATTAACAAAATAGCTTACAATTGAATTTTTTTGATTAATTCTAAAGATTATCTAGTACTTCAATTAGATGAGTCTATGTGACACTCAATTATAGAATATTTTAAGCAAAGAAACAAAATTTTTGGCATGTAGCATTTAACAAAGAAGTGTATTAAAAATATGTTATGAAACAAATGAACATTGTATTAACAATTGGTAACAATTCAATTTCATGTTATTCCCACTTCAATAATGAATTTGTTCAACTAACAACAAATATCATAACACATTTAACCATCCCTTGTATAATAATGTTAATCATAAAACTTAACAACAATTCATCATACTTATGCCAAATGAGACATTCCCATTTTATGATTTGTATAATGGGTAACTAAAAGCACACAATTAGAATGTGACTCAAACTAGTAATTTCTTTATAGCAACTATTGGGGTTTGTAAAAAAACGAAACATACATAGACAATAAAGTAAGATCACATGAGTATTAATATGTAATGTCATATAATAGTGTATAACATAAATAATTGTAATCATTCATAATGAAATATAAGAGCCAAGCAATTATAACACATAATAGCCAATGCATAATAACATATAATAGTAATATTAGTAATAATACAAATTATAATAAGAATAATTAATAGTAATAATACCAATTCATAATAACATGCAATAGCCAACTCATATAACATATAATAGTATTACTAGTATTGATTTGTAAATTGTTGTGGATATTACACTATAACAATTTATCGCAAATATCTTAAATGTGTATGCAAATTCATGTTATGTGGCCCTTTACTTAAGATTATGATTTTATATTACTAGATTAGCAAAAAAAAAATTGAAATAAGTTGAGACTGAAATTAAGGATTCTAAATAAATACCATATCATCCACTCAATGAACACAAGTTGTACCCTAGGAAAACCCAATTTGGGAAAAATCCATCCAAAAAGTTAGGACTATTCCTTACTATGGAATTTCTATGGACATTATGACCTATATAGATACTATAGGATCTTCTACTTCCTCTATTATACTCCAATATCTCACTCCCTTACTCTACTCAAGTATGTACAATAATAATGCAACCATTTTCTCTCCTAGAGGTCCAATATTTGACAATGTCCTAATAGTCGCCTAGGGTTAGGGGTGGGATATGGTTATGATTTTTGCATACCTCAACTCTTAATTAGAGTTAGGTTTTAGGGCCTTCTATAATCTTCTTTATAGTCCACACATGACTAGCTCTACATGTGTAAGTGATGAAAGTTGGCATGGAATCCACTCAATTTCATGAAGGTCAACAAGATAGGTCAATTTGTAGGAGGAATAAATTCCTAAAAAAAACTCAAATTGAGGTGATATTTTCACTATTGGGAATTTATAAATGTGTATAAAAACATCAAGAGGTTGATAACTTTGTTCACAAAGGTTTTCCCCAAAAAATTCCACTCAATTCCCTAAACAACCTCCAAACTTTTATACCCAAATAAAAAAAACTAGGACATGCCTCTAAAATGGTCTATATAAGTCAATAGATCCAACTTTTCCACTCATAAAGTACCAAAATAGATGAAAAATTACATATTTATCCATTTTATATCATACCTCTCCATTTTTGGAGGCTTTTGGTCCCCAAAAGATTTTACTTAAGAAGGTGAGGAAATTTTTCCTTTACCTTCTCCTTGGAGTACCACTTGGCCTTGCCTAGAAGATATTGTTTCAAACTAACCTGGTAGAGTTCATGCTACCCTCTTATATTTGTTCTGGACTTATTCTATGCAAGAATATCCTCTACTAAATTTGCATGAGCTTCTAGTGATAAGTCGTCTATGGTAGGTAAGACTTATCTGTCAGTTTATTGGTCTAGCATGGAAGGATCATAGAATTAGAGAGTTTCTTGATCTAGTATGCCTCGTTGACATCCATATACAACATATAAGGGAAAACATGGAAAATATCCAAATCAAGTTCCAAAAGGGGACTTATTGGTAGAATTGTGTACTATTATGTTTTAAGTGTTGAATATAAATAATGTTTTCATCCCAAATCTTTGGATGATTTTGATTGTAACCCCTCAAATTCTAAACTAATGTCCTTTTCACAACTTATGTCTTCCCATTTGTCTATGTATGGAAAGTTTTTATCTCTTATGCTTGTTGTTCATATTCTCCCAAAGTGTTTTCCAAAAGGCATTGAGAAATGTTGTATCTCTATTTGAGATGGTTCTCTTTGGTATTGCAATGTGCACCCAAACATTTTCAAAGTTTTTTTTTTTTATTTCTTGTACCATTATGGTATTTTTACAAAGCATCAGAATGGACATATTACTAAACCCATAAACTACCACAAATAGATAGGCATGTCCCTTTCTAGTTCTTTTAAAAACACCAACAAAATCCATGGAGATGCTCTCCCATGGTCTAGTAGGTAAAAGCAATGGATGGTATAAACCTTGGTTCCTATTATTGGTCTTGTTGGAAAAAAATTGTATGCATCCTCTAACTAATCAAGCTACATCTCCTTGCATAATAGGTCAATACACATACCTCTGCAAGTTGGCATATGTCTTCCCAACACCAACATTTCATGCAACTTTGGAGGTGTAAGCCCCTGTAATAAGATACAATATTTCACCTTTAGGAACACAGAACTTGTCCAACTTGTAGAGAAACCAAATATATCTCTTAGAACCATTCATCCTCGGTGCAAGAGTGATTTATAAATGAATGATACCTATTACTTATGATCTCTTTCAGGGATGGTTCCTTCTAGGAAAGAAAACCTCCCACCCTAGAGATGATAACCATCATTTTTTCATTTTGTTCTACATGAACTTGTCCTAGTAGCTATTTAAATACCTCTTGAAGTCCCCATAGTCTATGTATTCCTTTTTATATACACCATGGGTGAAAGGATATATGTGCATAAGAGTATCCAAAGCTATAATATTGGATGTGAGTGATCTTGAGAGAATGTATACCATCATATTAGTTCTCCCCTACTTATACTTGATGATCAAATGAAATTTCTATAAAAATTTTACCCACTTGTACTATCTATTTTGTTGAAGCTTACTCTAGGATTAAAAATACTATAATAATTAGTTATAATTGTATTGATTTGTTATATTTATGATACCTAGGGTTGTAGTCAATACACATTCTCCAAGTTCCATCCTTCTTGGGTAATATGATGATAGGTGATTCATAAGGTAGGGTTCTTAATTGAAATACTTCATACTCCAATAGTTGTTACAATTGTTTATTCACTTCATCAGTTTCCAAGATGGAATATATATACAATGTTTGGTAATGGGGATTTGGGAAACACATGTATCTCATGTTGTACTTCCCTCTTAGGTGGTAAACCTTTAGTCTCCTAAACAAATTCTTTATACAAATATAAAAGCTCATCCAACTAGTATTTTTTATCTTTATTACATCCCTTGAGAGATACATCTACCTTTACCAATTCATCTCCTTGCTTATTATTTATCAACAAGAGTAACAAAAAATTCCTATTGGATCTAATAAATTTATTGTCTTTCTTATCAATTACAAGAGAGGACTTGCATTTACCATTATGTGCATTAATGATGAAGGAAATCTCATTCATGATTAGGTGATGAAAGGTTACTCTCCTCATGAATATTGCATCCTTCATGTACATGTATGGTCATCCAAACACTACACCACACACATCAAGTGGTAATACATCTACCTCAAATTCATTAGTATAGTTTTAACTTATGAAAAAATTGATCTTACACTATTGATTGACCATGAGATTTGCATCCTTATTTACCCATCCCAATGGGTATGGGTGAGGATGGTCATGAACTTCGATTCTGAGATTTATAACTAGATCCTCAACTATGAGGTTGGCCTATGAACTAGAATCAAATAAAGCATCCACCTTTTTGTTATCGACTTGGATGTTGATATGGAAGAGTTCATTCATCTCCCTCTCTTGCTTAGGATGGAATTACTCAAGTGCACCTCCTTTCTCATTGTAGTGCAAAAACAATCATCTACATCTAAGTTTATCTCTATTTGGTTTCTTGAATCCATGGCTAGCATGTTCTTCTTCTTGCCATTGTTCTTACAGTTGTTTAGATTCAGATCTAGATGTGGATTCCAACACTTAGATTCAATATGACCATCAATAGTACAATGTTTAAAGTGGTTGTTTCAATCCTTGCACTAATATGCAATGGCTATTTTCTTCTCATCCTTTATTTTCCACTTCTTTTGTAAAGAAATCGGCCTACTCAACCCACTTAAATATTTTTATTGACATAATCAAATCAAAAGAATGCACATGCTAACTAATTCATGTAATTAACATTTCTAAAAACTAGAATACAATTCTTCAAGCAACCACACTACATTCATACATAAATTTGCATGGTGGAATTTAACCATAAGAAATCCCACAAAACACGTATCTATTTATGAAGAACCATTTATCTATGTACAAGGAATGTTCCTCCTAGACATCGAATTGATGTTCCAAATCTCAACAACAAGCCACCCTTGAGATAAGACTATGAGTAAAAAAGGAGGTATATCCTTCTTAGTTGTCCACTCTCTACAATTACCAGCACAAAACCCAAGTTCTACTGCAACAGAAGTTCCAATCCACCAACTTTCTTTCCTTCAACCTGCACAACCCTAGGAATGAGATCCCCCTTCTCTGCCATGCAATCCCTCGACCCTTCCCACTTCCTTCCAAGGCTCCAGTACACTTGATTGGATAGAATCTCACATTTGGGGACTTCATGAACTCTCAAATTCTCCAGGATTGGTCACAACATCCTTTTCAAGTATCTTGATCCATTTACTCAATAGGAAATTCCACTTACAGGAAAAAAACCTTCATTACAAGCCTACAACCTCATTTCCAGCATAAAAATTATCCCAATAATGGTTGTCCTTAAGAATAACTTGATTGGTGCTCTTTTTCCAATACTCACCCCTCCTACTGCTCCTCCAAACCAACATGAAACATTGACTCCATAATGAAATCAAATTTCCTTTTTTTCTCATGCAATCTTGACTCACACGTTTATCAAAAGTGGTTGTACATAGCCTATGTTGTCATAAATTGGTGAGTTGACCTTTCCCACCTATCACTCTTGCATCACTTTAATATCTCTTTAATATTTCAAAGGTGGATAAACATTAATATGAATTGGTTGAATTAATACAAATGGGTAACCCCTTGGACCTCCATTTAGCCCCCTCTCTTATGGAATCAGATCCCCCTATTGTTACCATCCCGCTCATACTGCAGCCAATGATAATCATTTTTATTAATAATTTTAATGTACATTTTACATAGCTTGGACCTTAGCCATATCAATTCATACAAGATATCCCACTCAACCATATCAACTCACCAACCTATTTAATATTTTCACAATTATAATATAATTGTAGAGATTATATCTGGGGATATTACATTTTTTTTCCTTCCTTGGAAGTGTCTTGGTGTTCTTTCTACCTGGAACCACTTGGTTATCTTATCTTCTTGTCCATATTCTTCAAACATTGTTCTTGCACACATGCCTTATCAATAGTCCTAGGTTTAAAGATTGCCACTTTCATTCTAAAATAACTGTGGAGACCACCCAAATACTTTAGAAGTGTGTCTAGGTTCTTGGGAGATATACCCAACATAATGGCTTGTTTTATGAAGTCACTGGTGTACTCTTGTACACATTGGCCTTGATTTTGTTGAAAGTAATTCTAATGGATATGTTGGTCCTATGCAAAACCAATAGATTAGAACTATGAATTAATGAGGTTTTTAAACACTTCACACTTAGTTGATGGTGGATCACCCTCCATCCTAGGCATCTATGTCTGACTTTCCCATCAATCTTGGCATGGACATATAACTTCAATTTAGAAATATATATATA
>JASDQU010195958.1:0-19525 GCA_032191745.1 Picea mariana | reverse complement strand
CAAATGTAATCTATCCACTATCTTAGGATCAATGTAGCAATGACTTTCTCCTGAATCAATCAAAATAGCAACAGGTTGATTTATGATCTTGCCTTCCACCTCGACCATATTGGATTGTTACTCTGCTTGTTGATCATTTAACGCTACATAGATTCTTCCCATATCTTCTATTGTTGTAGCCTCTTGGATATTGTGCACAGTCTTCACTATGTCCTTTATGTGTGGTAAATCCTTGCATAGGTGATCTTCCTTGCATCCCCAGCATTGGATTGGTGGTCTTCCCTTTTTTCCCAAGGAATATTCCTTCTTGAAATATCCCTTAGCATATTGCTCTTGATGATTTCTACTAGGCTCATTCCTATTGAACGAAGTTTTGAATCCTTTCCTCCTCTGATCGGACTTTGCATTTTTCTTGTCCTTCCAAGATTTCTGCAGAGAGTCTCTTCCCTGGCCTTGCTCATATAGGTATTTATCCTTCATGATGGCTTCGGTCAAGGTACTGGGCTCATCATACTTGACATTTTCCTTATAAAAGGCTGGAAGTCCACATAGAAATCTTTGTATTTTCACTTTCTCATCACCAATGAACCTAAGATACATTAACAATCCCAAGAACTTATTCTCGTACTATTCCATAGTCATGCTTCCCAACCTGAGTTCAAAGAAATCCTTCATTTTCTTGTCATAGAAATTCTCTGAGAGGTAATCCTTCTGGAATTACTTCTTGAACTGTTTCCAAGTGATCCTAATTTCATTAACATGTTCCACTTGCTTCAGTTGGTCCCACCACATTACATCTTTCCTATGTAAATGGTAGGTGGCAATCCTGGCTTCTAGATTTGATGAATAGTTATGCAATTGGAAATATCTCTTGGGTCCAAGCAACCATACTTTGGCATCATCTTCCCTTTCTCTTTCACCCTCAAAGGAATGTGGCTTGAGCTTCCTTAGATCTCCTTGAAAACTATATATATCTTGTTTCCTTCTTTTATGTCTAACAGGAAACACCTCTAGACTGCTTACGGGATCATCCGATGCATAAACATTTATTTCTGAGTAAGGAGGTGAGTGGTGTCCATGAGCTCTGCTAGCAGTTCTAGAATAACCAACTCTTCCACGATCATCCCTTCTTTCATGGAACCTTCCTTCTTCCTCTTGTATTGAGTTTGATCCCTTGTTTGTTTGTCTCTGCAACTGATTTAAGCTTTGCAACACTCAAGCATTTATCTGACTTTTCTCTCTCATAAATCTCTCATTGTCTACTTTGTAGCTCTGCACTTCCATCTTCAAGCTTCTTACTATTTCTATTAACATTTCCTATTCTCCTTTTTCCTTGCATCCATTAGACTTTGTCTATGCATTACCAACTCTGGTATTATAGCCTTCGGCCTCCTTATCATGACTGGAGGCTCCCTCGCCTTCTTCCATTTCCTCAATAAGAATCCTGAGATGATGTATTTAAGCCCCTTAATTATGAAAAATGTGCAAGTGACCATTTTTTTATAATTATGGATACGATATCCCCATTATGAAAAATGTGCAAGCCTCTTTCTTTTTTTGTTCATGGAGATCATATCCCCATTCTCCAAAATAACAGTGTCATGTTATCCTTGGCTGACACATAATTTCATCTTTCATAGGCGGTTCCTTCAAACCACTTTCCCAGGTGACCACGACTAGAAACTGCAACTAAATCCTTCCTTAGAACCTTTCTGTCTGAAACACCACCAATTCGGCCCTTAGCCCTCCTTCCCTCAACTCTCAATCAGCATATGACGATGGCCATGACCCTGTTCTTAGATGAAAAATTTCTTGTCCAAAGCTTTGGGACGTCGAAACATTCAGCCAGGATCGGATCAATCGTCCTCGTCCTCTTTTACGATCAATGATCGATATCCACTTCGGGACTCCACACTTCGGGAGTCTCAACTTTCCTCACTTGCCTCCTCCTAGAACACTTTTACCTGGAGTTAATGATCTATTGATGGGTGTACTTGCACAGATCAATAGCTATGAATCACTTGGGGTCTTTGGGCTTCAGAAGTTTCAAACTTTCTTATTGCACGTTCTCTCAGAGTGATTTTACCCGAAGTTGACGATCCTTCGACGTGTGTCTTCTGGAATCAACGATCTATATGTACTCCGACCTTTGGGAGTGTTCAACCCAATGAAACCTGTCACATATTTCCCCACTAGAGTGCCCATTCTCTGGATTGCATGATCTATTTCCACGTGGAGAAATATTGGAAGTGGACACGTGGCCCAATCCAGCAGGTGACATGTGTCACGTTCTAACTGACATTTCAATACTTCATATGCTCAAAACTTACTGACACATGGCACACATCCCATGTGTCCACATCATCCTAGGTGACGTCTGCAAGCCATGTCACTTTGGGAATTCTAGGATCCACATCACCTCTAGGTGACGTCATCGTGCCCCATCACTTTGGTTCTTCGAGCTTTAGAAGTTTGGGAGTTTCCATACTAGCACACTTCCAATTCTCCCCAACTTCGCATTCCCGAACTAGCCAATCTATCTCCATGTGTTCTCCTAGATCAGACAACTAATATTCACTTTGGGTCTTCACCCGAAGTCCATGGATCTTTACCATGTTCCCTCCTTAATCTGAAGGTTGAGGCTTATTTCAGGCCTTCACCCGAAATCCACAGATTTACGCCATGTCTCTTTTGGAGTAGAAGGTTGTGATTCACTTTGGATCTCTGGGGTCTGGAAATATCAATTCTCAACTTCTCCTCGCTCACATTTTCCCCAATTTCTTTCACCTGAAGCACACGATCAGATGATGCATGTCCTCCTATAGATCGATGGTCCCCATCTACTTCTACTCTTCGTAGGTTCGTCGCTCGAGCACTAGCAAGGCACATCATTTTATTCCTTTCAATTTGCAGGGGCACGCATTGGTGGTTTGGAGTAACCCACTTTTCACCCCATAATTCTCCTGATGATGACACGTAACCCCTTGGTGAAACCATGGTTTGGATTGTGGGACCACCTTGGGAAAGTATCTCCCGTGCAACTTAGTTCCCTGTAACGCCTTCTGTCCATTTATCTCTCTCTCTAATAGGATCCAATGGTTGGGATCTTAACCCTTGCTTCCTTTTCATCAGACGACCCCTATCCTTCGATCCAACGATCCCTGATCTCTCATGATACTACAGTGGTGATCGCTTCTGAATTCGAAAGAGGATGGTTGCTATCCTTTGAACCCCTTACAACGAATCTATGACGATCTAACTCATGCGTAGATTCTGCAATGCCATTCCTCTTGAGATTTTCAACTTCACGCTCAGAGTTTGATCTTGACCACGAGACTCTGACCAATAGACCCGGCCCATACCGGCCCAGTGTTTCAACGAGAATCTCTGATACCAAACTGTAACATCCCCAGCCACCCACAGGCCGTGGCATGCTACCTTCAAGCCCACCCTTGGACTTATTTCTCTTACGATACCTTTTTAAAATATAAGGATGCATAAAAGAAAAGAATTTAACGACATGCACAACAGTAGTCAACAAGCATGCATAGTCTAAAGATTCAATTAAACGATAATTAAATATACAGTGGAAATAGCCCTGGAACTGTCCTTCTGGATTTATAGCCCTGCCTCGGGGGTGACACTATTGTTGAGATTTGGAGTAGTGGTGTCTACGGTTGGGTGGAATGTCCTTGGTCTGCAACCATTTGGTGTAATCTTCCATAAAGTTAAGTGCTCTCTTTTATGGTATCATTTATATGTATATGAATGTATTTATGTTGTATATTTAATTATCATTTAATTGAATCTTTAGACTATGCATGCTTGCTGACTACTGTTGTGCATATCGTTAAAGTCTTTTCTTTTATGCATCCTTAAATTTTAAAAAGGTATCATAAGAGAAATAAGTCAAGGGCAGGATTTATGGTTGCATGCCCCGGCTTGTGGGTGGCTAGGGATGTTACAAGATTGTAGTTTTATGGAACCCACTATGTCATAAACATGGGTTCCTATGGATGATTTTGATGGATAAGTTGATGGTCGAGGAGCATGAGGGATCATATCACATAATGTGCCTGATTGGGAATATACCACGTCCAAAACTTGAGCAAGACCAATGGCCTGCTGCTCAATAACAATGCCTCCCATAGACATAAAAACTGACTTCGTAAACCAATCTACTAATAGTTCGTCTAGAATGGTAGTTTTAATTGATCATCGTCGCCTCCTCCACTCATGTATATGATCAGAAATGTGAGTGGAAGAGGATTTCCTAAGTGAAGTTAAAATATCTATATTGGTTTCACATCAAATGGGAAGTTGGAAGTGAGTTAGGAATGCCATGGAAAGAGAATTAAAATTGAAAAATCAATTTTTCGACAACTCAATACCTTATTTTGTCGCCTAACCTATGAACCTTCTCCAGAAATTTTTTAACTGAATGTAATCGTTGATCAAGGAGTTCCAAAAACACCAGAGTTGGAATGTCATTATGTGGTTATTAATATCTTCTCCAGGTTTTCCATCGATTTTTGGGATGTTGAAAGGTAGTTTTGCAGGGATAGGGGCCAGAACGGGGCATGTTGGATGGGATCGTTTGTAAAACGTGAAAAATCTAAAAGATATAAGGTATCAAAGAAAGGTATTTATCATTTTTTTTGTGAATACTAGTAGTGTGAATGTGGCATCAGAGTATTAGTAGGACCATACACATGTTGGGATGGCATGTTGAAACATGATGTTCCACCCATATATGGTTGAGTGGTTTGGGGAGTGGGGAATATGGGGTTTATCGATTGAGTGGGAAAATCTCCTTGCAGAGAGATTCTCTCCAAAGTGGGTTGACCCCATGGATTATTTTAAATTCCTAGATACGATAAACCATTTTAACTACCTAGAGGGTTTGTTGGAACATTCTTCCCCCAAGGTTGAGGTTGGTTTCTAGTGTGGGATTGTCCCAAACTGGATGTTGACCTCCAACTAGTTGTCCCCCAACTAGTTGTTGGCCCCAAATATCCCCCCCCCCCCCCNAGTTTTTCTTTCCAAATAGATTGTCTCCTCCTAGCTAGTTGTTATCCCCATGGGGAGGGTTTCCCTTTGGTTAGAAGTTTCCCCCCAACAAAGGGTTGGCCTCCAATTAAAGATTGAACTTCAATGAAGGGTATATAATAACTCCCCATTTTTAAAGTTGGATATGGAGGATGAATGGATTGTGTAAATGGGGTTGTTTGAATGACTTTATTTATGGCCATCTAGACGATCGAATGACTAAGTAGATAACTTGGTCATAGCATATGTGGGACTAGTTAAGCAAGAATATTACTTGACCCACGTGCAAAGAGAGGTGTGTTTTCTAGTGGTTGTGTCATAGTAACCTAGGTCACGGATGTTCCTAATAAAAAATAAGCACCAACAGTAGCAAAATGTGCTCTTGGAGGACCAAATACAAGAGTTGTGGACAACAGAGGTGAAATTGTTTATCCCTCTGGTAAACGGTAAGAAGAAAAAACATCAAGATATGTTGTGCACAATTATTGAATGAGTAGTGGGCCAAGTGGATTAGTCAAGGGGGGATTTGCATTAGGATCCACACCTTCCATGAAGGTTGTGACCGGTTCTTCTATGTGTTAGTCACTCCCAGAGAATACAATCCTAGATTGAGAAGGAATTACTTCAACCATTTGATGCAGGAGCATCGTAAGCAGCCAACCAAGCAAGCAACGTGAAAGCGGGAGATAGCTGGAAAAGCACAAGTGCACATTTTGAAGTGTTTTGAGATTAATGAATGGACATTAATGTAATATCTAAGGGAAGCGTAATTACATTTATATCTAGATATTGTAAGCAGATCTTGAGCGTTTCTCTCCTCTGTAGAATGTAGAGGCATTTATGCGTAATGAATGCAAGTAGGTAGATTTAATTTAATAGATTAGACAGTTTAGAAATATAGGAGGGAAAACAGATATAGACACCCTCACCCTTGTATCATTTTAATTTTTTGATGATCATTCAAAATTCATAAGCTGTAGAGCTGTAGCAGAGAGTTGTAGAGAAGAACCCATGTACAGGAGCACTTGAGTTAATATATGAAGCTTTGAATCAACTGTCACGGTGTTGTGATGCTTACTGTTTAGATTTGTTGAATGGTATGTTTATAGTTGATTTGTTTCTCTGTTATGCATTTGTTTCAATCTTGTGTTGTGTGTATGATTTCATGTTGAATGCATGAAGTGTGAGAGAGGAGAAGAATGAGTTTCAATTGTTCCTCTTCCTAATAATTCCTGCAAGGAGTGCAATGAATGTCTGCAAGGTGAGCATTGATGAGGGTCTGAGTTTTATCTCAGAAAGCTCAGGAGAGATACCATTGTTCTCATACCAGCTGAAGTCCAGGTGAAGCACAGAGTCATGCAAGGTGTGTGTAGGACAATTGAAGCCTTAGATTTTATAAATCCAAAAAGAAGATTGAGAGATTTATGTTGCAAAGGGTGCACAGGGTCAGAGACTCAAATAACCAGAGGTTATTTGAAGATTTTCTGCAAGGAGTACGAGCAGGGATCCTTTTGGGAAGCTTGAGTTTACAAGTGAAAGATCAGGAAGGATAACACTTTTGAAGTGCTCAAATGGAGATATAGATCGAAATCGTCTCATAGAATTCAAGTTCAAGAGGGAGAACACCGAGTCGTTTGGGTAGAATTCATTGAGGAGTGCATCTAGTGGTCATAATTCTCCGTGGAGAACTCGTGAAACAACAAGGACCGTAGGATCCAGAGGAGCCATAAGGTGGTTAGGAGTTGGATGAATCCTCCACCCTGACATCAAAAGTCAATGTGAACTGTTGATTGTGGTCAGTTTGAGCTGACATATCACTTTGGGGATTCAGGATTCGTAAGTTTGGAGTGCCGGAAAAAAATCCTTGGTCACTCTAATTCCCAAATCGCGATAGGGATTTTCAGGTGTGAAATTTAGGCATTTCTGTATTTTGGGGTTTGACATTCCGGAAATTCCAATGACAAGGAGCTACGGCCCTTTGCATTGAAAATCTTGAAGTCACGAAATGTGACGTGTCTTTGGAGTGGAATTTCAACATTTCTTCTTTCTGGGGTTCAGGAAGTAGAGGAGGCAGTGACTTTGGAATCAAGAGTTTCAAACTCCCGGTTCGTGAAATCCCGAAGAGGGAAAGGAAAAATTCTCGAAAAGGTTGAGGGACAATAGTTGTTGGGTACCAATCGGATTTTGAGATTTCGGGACTCAAGAAGTGGAGTTGCATGGTCAACAAAACTCCCAAAATCGTGAAGAGAGAAACGTCGAAAGGTGGGTCCCAAGTATCAGTCAGAGGATATGTGTGGTGGAAGTCAAAGGAGGGGTCAAGATTTGGCGAAAATCCTGAAAGGCCATTGATCTCGCATTCCATGGGACGTCGAGCCCATTTTG
This sequence comes from Picea mariana, assembly GCA_032191745.1. Taxonomy (NCBI): domain Eukaryota; kingdom Viridiplantae; phylum Streptophyta; class Pinopsida; order Pinales; family Pinaceae; genus Picea; species Picea mariana. The sequence goes on along the minus strand of JASDQU010195958.1, from coordinate 12,094 downwards.
GAATTTTGACATTTCGGAGTTCGGGGAATCATAAGGGAAGAGGAACGACTGTTGGTTGTTTGCTCAAAGTCCCAAAAGCCAAAACTAGTGGGTAATAGGTGGCATGTGCTCGTTGCGTTGGAGCAGTCAACCTTCTTGACGTTTCGCATTTCGGCATTTTCCAAGAGTTTTGGAAATACATCGAGACTCTCCAAATCCCAAAATTCGAAGTTCTTTGTGGCTTAAACAAAGGGTTGGATTAACCCTTGCCGTGGTTTTAGTGAACTTCCTGCGTGGATCTCGGCCTGAGGGAAAAGGGGTTTGCGTCAAGTGGTATCAGAGCCCAAAACAAATTCTTTGCTTTCTGTAGTAGAGAGAAAAGAGAAAAAAAATTCAGCCATGCTGCCGAGAAGAAGAGATAGGCCAATGCTTGATCTATCAATGGAAAGAGAAATGCGTGAGTTGTGTGCCAGACTTGATGCTATGGAGACAACATAGAGGCGCACAGTTGACGTTGGGGATATCAGTGAGGATGAAAGTGAAAATGAAGATGGAAATGAAGGAGAAGAAGTTGCAGTCGAAGATGTTGTAGACGAACGCCTATTCAGGGTTGTTGCAAGGATAGGTGCTAGGAAAAAAATGGACATTCCAGTGTACGAAGGCAACTTGGATGTTGAATAACTTCTCGACTAGATTAGAGCTCTAGACTAATACTTCGACTATGAGGATGTCGAGGAAGACAAGAAAGTCAAACATGTTGTTACTAGACTTAAAGGACATGCAACACTGTGGTGGGATGAACTGCAGGCTGACAGACGTTGCAAGGGAAAGCAGAGAATCAAAAGCTGGGATAGAATGGTTGCAAAGATTAAAGTCAAATTTATACCCAGGGATTATCAAATCATTCTGTTTCAGAGGATGTAGAATTTGAGACAGAAGCTGATGTCAATGAAAGAATACACTGAATAATTCTACAAGATAAACATCAGAGCAGGTCATCGGGAAAGCGATGATGAAAAATTTTCCAGGTACATGAATGGTCTACGATATGACATTCAAGATGAGATGAGCATGATGACCCTTCAAAATGTGGAAGATGCTTATCAGATATCTCTAAAAGTTGAAGAGAAGATGAGCCAGAAGCAAGGTCAAAGAGGCCGAGGTAGAATTCAAGCCAGAGGCAAAACAATTGCCCAAGACAGAACTCAGAAACCTAAAGAAGAGGGAAAGAAACCTCAAACTCAACCTGAGAGAGGAGGAAGCTCACAGGGAAGGCAGTATGTTCATAGAAATACTTTTTCTCGAGCCAGAGGAAGAGGAAGAGGCAGAGGAGGTGAAGTGAAATGCTTTGTCTGTGGAAAAATTGGACATAAATCCTATGAGTGTCTAGGTAAGAAGAAAGATGGTGGTGAAAATCACATTGTTGAAGCTCAAGGATGGAGTGTTGAGGTAGAAGACGCTAAGGGCGGAAGATCTTTGATAATGAGGAAAGTTCTCTTGAAGCCAGAGAAGGAAGCAGAGAACCCGAAATAGTCTGTTTCGGACTTCTTGCAAAACCAAAGACAGGGTATGCAAGGTCATAGTGGACAGTGGTAGCACAAACAATCTTGTATCTATAGAGATGGTTGAAAAAACGGAGCTGGAGACTGTTGTACATCCAAGCCCATACAGAGTTTCGTGGCTACAAAAAGAACATCAGGTAAATGTCACTAAACAATGTTTAGTTGAATTTAAAATAGGAGGATATAAAGATGAAATATTATGTGATGTCATTCTCATGGATGTTTGTCATCTATTGTTGGGTAGACCATGGAAATATGACAAAAACATAGTTCATGATGGGAGAAAGAACATGTACACCCTTGAAACAAAATGGTAGGACTCACATGTTGCTGCTAATTAAGGATAAAGAGGTGAAAACAAATATGAGCAACATTGTACTTCTCATGAGTGGGAAGGGACTTCTTAATGAGGTTAAGAAGAAGGAAGACACACAACTTATTGTGGTCAGGAAGCCCAAAAATGTTTTGACCAATATGAGAATAGATGATTTACCAGAAGAAATCCAGGAGTTGTTGGGAGAGTTTGCTGATATAGTAGTGGATGAACTACCTTGTTCGTTGCCACCTATCAGGAGTATAAGCCATCATATCGATCTTATACCTGGATCCAACTTACCGAACAAAGCCACGTATAGGTTGACGCCGCAGGAAAATGAAGAAGTTAAGAGACAGGTCCAGGACTTAATGGACAAAAGATTGATTCGAGAAAGCTTGAGTCCATGCGCTGTTCCGACAGTGCTTAGCCCAAAGAAAGATGGAGGCTGGAGAATGTGTACAGACTCAAGGGAAATCAATAATATTACCATTAGATACAAATTTCCATTGCCAAGGATGGACGACTTGATGGATTGCTTGAGTGGAGCAAAGTTTTTTTCAAAGATTGATTTGAAAAGCGGGTATCATCAAATTTGAATGAGAGAAGGTGATGAATGGAAGACAACATTCAAGACAAATGAGGGGCTATATGAATGGCTTGTCATGCCATTTGGCTTAACGAATGCACCCAGTACTTTCATGAGGTTGATGAACAAAGTCCTGAAGGATTTCATAGGGAAATTCATCATTGTATATCTTGACGATATATTAATTTTCAGCAAGATAGAAGCAGAACACTCAAAGCATCTAGGTGCAGTAATGAGGAGATTACGGCAGGAGAAATTGTTGATTAATATGAAGAAATCGTCATTTATGAGGACATAACTCATTTATTTGGGTTTTGTTATCTCTGCAAATGAATTAAAAATGGATCTGGAAAAGATAAAGGTGATTAAGGATTGGCCATCACCAAAGAGCATGTTTGAAGTTCGAAGCTTCCATGGTTTGGCTAGCTTCTACAGGAAATTCATCCAAAAATTCAGTGGAATTAGCGCACGAATGATGGATACGGTGAAGAAAAAACATAAATATTTTCACTGGATGGAGGAAGCAGAGAAGAGTTTCAATCTGCTGAAGAAGAAGATCATTGAGCAACCAATTCTGGTTTTGCCATATTTTAACAAAACATTCCATGTCAGGTGTGATGCGAGTGGATTTGCAATTGGAGCAGTCTTGAGCCAAGATGATAGGACGGTCACATACTTCAGTGAAAAACTGAATGAAGCGAAGGTTAAGTACTCCACATATGACAAGGAATTCTATGTCTTCATACAAGCATTGAAGAAATGGAGACACTATTTGGTTCCCAAGGAGTTTGTTTTGTACAACGATAATCACGCTTTACAATTCGTGACTCAACAGGAGAAGTTGAACCAAAAGCATGCTAAATGGGTTGAATTCATGTAGAATTTTACTTTTGTGACTAAGCATATTTCTGGAACTGCTAACAAAGTTGTTGATGCTTTGAGCAGGAAATGTTTTCTTATGCAGGAATTCAGAGTCAAGACTTTGGGTTTTGATAACTTTAAAGAAATGTATAGGGATGATCCAGGTTTTAAAGAGGCATATGAGGCATCTAAGAATCCAATTCTCAGGGATAGAAGCCAATGGACTAAATACATGATCCAGGATGGATTATTGTTCAGGGGAAATCAACTATGTATTCTGAAATGCTCCATGAGGGAGAATTTGTTGAAGGAAAAACACAGTGGAGGATTGGTCAGACATTTCGGTCATGACAAGACGTTCTCAAAGTTGAATGGCTCATATTTTTGGCTAGGGATGAGGACAGATATCAAGAAATTTGTGGACAGGTGTAGAATTTGTCAGCACACGAAAGGAAAAAGGTAGAACATAGGGTTGTACCAACCATTACCCATATTTGAAAGGATGTGGGATGTAGTGAGCATGGATTTTGTATTGGGACTGCCAAGGACACGGAGAGAATATGATTTTATCTTTATGGTAGTTGACAGATTTTCAAAAATGGCACATTTCATATCATGCCAGAAAACTAGTGACACAACTCATATTGCGAACCTGTTTTTCAAGGAAGTCGTCAGACTTCACAACTTGCCAAAGAGTATCGTTTCTGATCGAGATACCAAGTTTTTAGGGAATTTCTGGAGGACCTTATGGAAGAAGTTGGGAACAAATTTGTCTTTTAGCTCAGCATATCATCCTCATACGGATGGACAGACAGAAGTCATGAACAAGAGCTTGGGAGATTTGTTAAGAAGATTAGTGACTGAACACCACAGTCAATGGGATCACATTCTGCCACAGGCAAAATTCACTTATAATGATTCACTCAATAGAAGCATGGGGAAAAGTCCATTCCATATTGTATATGGAATGCAACCGAGGGGAGTTTTTGAATTGAAAGATGCAGAACAAAATGAATTCAGGAGTTCTAGTGCAAAGGACTTTGCAAAAGGAATGAAGGAGCTTCACAGCCGAGTTAAGGAGTGATTGCAGAGTTCAAGTCAAGAATACAAGCAAAGAGAAGATCAACACAAGCGAGAAATTCAATTTGAAGTTGGTGATCTGATTCTTGTACATATGAGAAAGGAGAGGTTCCCAAGGAGAACGTATAATAAGATGAAGATGAAAAAGATTGGACCGTGCAAGTTCATAAGAAAATTTGGGGCAAACGCATATGAGATTGAATTACCCGATGGGGTTGGAATATCATCGATATTCAATGTTGCAGATTTGTACCCTTACAGAGCTGAAGGAGCAGGAGCAGAGGAGGAACAGAAAGAAATTCAATGGACAAAAAAAATGCTTGTAGTTGTAGAGCCACAGATGGAAAGCATAATTGACAAAAGGGTTAGCAAAAAGACTAGGAGAAAAGAGTATTTTGAATACTTGGTCAACTGGAAAGGACATCCAGTTGAAGATGCTAGTTGGGAGGATGAAGCAAAAATTCATAGGCATGGACAGACCGTGCAAGAGCTCATGAATAGGAGTTCATGAAAATTTTCAGGCAAGGGAGTATGATGCAGGAGCATCGTAAGCAGGCAGCCAAGCAAGCAACGTGAAAGTGGGAGATAGCTGAAAAAGCACCAGCGCACATTTTGAAGTGTTTTGAGATTAATGAATGGACATTAATGTAATAGATAAGGGAAGCATACTTACATTTATATCTATATATTGCAAACAGATCTTAAGGTTGCTCTCATTTGTAGAATGTAGAGTCATTTATGCGTAATGAATGCAAGTAGGTAGATTTAATTTAATAGATTAGACAATTTTAAAATATAGGAGGGAAAATGGATATAGACACCCTCACCCTTGTATCATTGTAATTTTTTTATGATCATTCATAATTCATAAGCTGTAGAGCTGTAACAAAGAGCTGTAGAGAAGAACCCATGTACAGGAGCACTTGAGTTAATATATGAAGCTTTGACTCAACTGTCATGGTGTTGTGATGCTTACTGTTTACATTTGTTGAATGGTATGTTTACAGTTGATTTGTTTCTCTGTTATGCATTTGTTTCAATGCTATGTTGTGTGTATGATTTCATGTTGAATGCATGAAGTGTGAGAGAGGAGAAGAATGAGTTTCAATTGTTTCTCTTCCTAATAATTCCTGCAAGGAGTGTAGTGAATGTCCGCAAGGTGTGCATTAACGAGGGTCTGAGTTTTATCTCAGAAATATTAGGAGAGATACCATTGTTCTCATACCAGCTGAAGTGCAGGTGAAGCACAGAGTCATGCAAGGTGTGCACAGGCCAATTGAAGCCTTGGATTTTATAAATCCAGAAAGAAGATTGAGAGATTTCTATTGCAAAGAGTGCACAGGGTCAGAGAATCAAATAACCAGAGGTTATTTGAAGATTTTCCGCAAAGAGTGCGAGTAGGGATCCTTCTGGGAAGCTTGAGTTTACATGTGAAATCTTAGGAAGGATAACACCTTTGAAGTTCTCAAAGGGAGAGGGAGATCGAAATCGTCTCATAGAATTCAAGTTCAGGAGGGAGAACACTGAGTCATTTGGGAAGAAGTCATTGAGGAGTGCATCTGGTGGTCAAAATTCTCCGTGGAGAACTCACGAAACCACGAGGACCGTAGGATCCATGGGGACCATAGGATCCAGAGGATCCGTAAGGTGGTTAGGAGTTGGATGAATCCTCCACCCTGATATCAAGAGTTAACGTGAACTGTTGATTGTGGTCAGTTTGATCCGACAGATCACTTCGGGGATTCAGGATTCGTAAGTTTGGAGTGCTGGACAAAATCCTTGGCCACTCTAATTCCCAAATCGCGAAAGGTATTTTCAGGTGTGAAATTTCGGCATTTCGGTATTTCAGGGTTTGGCATTCCGAAAATTCCGATGACAAGGAGTCGGGGTCCCTTGCGTTGAAAATCCCGAAGTCATGAAATGCGACGTGTCTTTGGAGTGGAATTTTGGCATTTTGGCTTTCCAGGGTTCGGGAAGTAGAGGAGGCAGTGACTTTGGAATCAAGAGTTTCAAACTCCCGGTTCACGAAATCCCGAAGAGGGAAAGGAAAAATTCACGAAAATGTTGAGGGACAATAGCCATTTGGTACCAATCGGATTTCAAGGTTTCGGGACTCAATAAGTGGAGTTGTGTGGTCAACACAACTCCTGAAATCGTGAAGAGAGAAATGCCAAAATGTGGGTCCCAAGTATCAATTGGAGGATACATGCCGCGGAAGTCAAAGGAGGGGTCAAGCTTCGGTAAAAATCTCGAAAGGCCATTGATCTTGCATTCCATGGGATGTGGAGCTCATTTTGGCATTCTGACATTTCGGAGTTCAGGGAATCATAAGGGAAGAGGAACGACTGTTGGTTGTTCACTCAAAGTCCCTAAAGTTGAAACTAGTGGGTAACAAGTGGCATGTGCTTGTCGCGTTGGAGTAGTCAACCTTCTTGACGTTTCACATTTCGGCATTTTCCAAGAGTTGTGGAAATATATTGAGACTCTCCAACTCTCGAAATCCAAAGTCCTTTGTGGCTTAAATAGAGGGTTGGATTAACCCTTGGCGTGGTTTTAGTGAATATCCTGTGTGGATCTCAGCCCAAGGGCAAGGGGGTCTACGTCATCATTCCTTCGTTAGAAGGGTTTTATGGAGGCTCTTTCCCCTCAAAAGGTAATCCTTGCATTCAACGAGATTTGTGAATAACTCAGTCAATCACAACAAAGGAAAATAAAAATCGCTAAGGCCAACTACAAATGTTCACTGAACACACCCCTAAGAAATCTATAGGTAATCAACCAAGCAACAATGGATAGAAGGATCTTCCGAAGATGAGATGTTAAGCCATCAAAAACAATATGAGAAACAGTTACCCCTATCTCCATGTAACAACCCTTCTCAGTGCAAGAGACCCTTGCTTCACAAGATCACCCTCCAAGGGTACTGGAAGTGTGATAAGACGCCTTCCCCAAGTAGAGTTGGAATCCCCCCATAGTAACCTCTATAGATACCTAGGAAATGCCACTAAGGTTACCAACTCATAGTCGACCTCCGAGGGCTATAGTTGAAAATCGATGTTGGAATACTGTTTAATATTGAGAGGGGGGCTGAATCAATATTATCCTTTTTCATCAATTTAAAACTACTTAATTATTAATTTTATCAAATCGAAACAAATGATCAACAAAAAAGGTACAGTACACAGAATTTAAACATGGAAAACCCAACTTCAAAAACTTTCTTCTTATTTTCAATAAAGATTACATTTAATTTATGAGCTCCAACTCAAGGGAAACACCAATTCCCTATTTTACTAGGAGCAACTAGAAAGAGGTTGCAACCCTATGTATTTTACCAACATCAACTTGAGGGAAGCACCAACTCCCCGATTTCTTTAGTTATAACTGAAAATATGTTGCAACACCTTGGTTTACGAGCTTCAAATGGAAGGAGGATACAACCTCCTTTGTAGGATTCAACCTTCCCTAGCACCACCCAACCTCCCTTTTTATGATAAGTACTTCAATCTTCAAATATTCATAGTCTTCTTTGGATTTTTCTGCATATCTTCATTTACTTTATTTGCCTTTGAATTTGTTATTGATATTCATATTTCAAGCACACAGACACACCCTCCTTCAACAAGAATTTGTGTTTATATAGTCTTCCAATGGTCATGTACAACTAAACAATTGCACCTCTTCAATATAGGAATGTATCTCTTCATTATAAGTATGTGCCTTTTCAATATAAGATATTAATCATACTATTTTAATGAATACAATGTCAATGAACCATTCTGCATTTTAGATAGTTTAGTCACATTTTAAATTGGGTCAATAGATTTTGACTATCATGATTTAATTCACTTTTTACCTTACCATAGATAAATACCACCATGGTTTGCAAATACCATGCCCACATACCATGTTCTCTTTCACTTTTTCCCTTTTTCTTTAACTCCACTTTCACTTTTACCTTTTTCATTAATCCAATTTCACTTTTATTTTTTTCTTTATTCCACTTTCATATTTACTCCTCTTTTACGTAAACTCCACTTCCACCTAACTCTTAAACGTTTGTTATTTATTAAATCATATTTATATTTAGTCCACTTTTATTTCCACTTTTGCATAAATTATGTTTCCACTTAACTTTTCCACTTCTGTATTTATTAAAATGATACCAAGGTCACATTTATATTTAATCACTTACTAACCTTTGACATATATTTGATCACTTACTAACCTTTGAAATCAATGACAATTTATTCAACAATTGACTTCTTGAGTGGTTCTAACCATTGGTGGTTGCTGGAAATTGTTTATGTTTCAAGGGTCATCCAAGTTTGGCTTGGAAAAAATGATGAACAAAACTTTCTACGAAATATCGACTACCATGTTGATCTGACATTCTCAAGGGTTCTTGGTTATGCATCAACAAATTTCCCTTCGACTACACTCTGAAATGATAGTGCACAATAAAATATTCAAGATATTCATCATGATCCTGTCTCAACAGAATATACAGTCACCAAGACAATTCAACTCGACCAGTGTAGTAATTGAAATTGTCTCATTCTTTTATTTTCATTGTTTCATTCTTTCAAATCACTCATCTAGAAGATCTCCTATATTTGTGTATCTTTTACTACAATTCCATGTCATAATCCACTATGGTACTTATTGTCTTCATGTTGACATCAATTCCAACATGATATTTCCATCAATGTCCCCCTTTGACATTGATGGAAACACATTGTAAAACAAAATGCTCCCCTAACAATGAGTACTTTTTTTACCATTATTTTCTTCCCCTTTGAAATTAGTGTCAAGGCATATGATACCAGAATGAGGTTCATCACCAATTTTCTGTTTCTCATCCTTATTTTGTTTTGAGTGACATTACTTGTCATTTTTTTTTCTTGCTCCCCCTATCAACAATAATTTTTTTATTTTTTCAGTGAACCTTTTTCCATCGTCTATTTTTTACAGCTCCCTTGTCAACATTTCCCCCCCTGTCATCATGAACTCAATTTTTTTTAATGTATGGAGATTACTCCCAAATTTTTCCTTAGAAGTTCAAATGCTTCTTTAGGTAAAAGTTTAGTGAATATTTCTATTATCTTCTCCTTTGAACCAACATACTCCAATCTAACTTTTTTTTCGCTAACTTGATCTCTCAATAAATGATAGTTGATGGGTATATGCTTGGGTATCTATCATGCATGATTGGATTCTTGGAGATGTTGATGGAACTTGTATTGTCACAATAGATAGGTATCAGTTGATTACATTCAATTTTAATATCCTCCAATGTTTGTATAATCCATAATATTTGAGTACAACATTCAGTAGATGCAACATGTTCGTCTTCTGTTGTAGATAGTGAAATTGATGATTGTTTTATACTTAACCATGATACTATACATTTCCCTAAGAAAAATGCATTTTCACTAGTGCTCTTTTTGTCATCCAAACTAACAACCCAATAAACATCTTTGTAGGAAATTAGTCCAAATCCTTTATTCCTTGGATACCATAATCCAAAGCCTGATGTGCCCTTAAGATATCTAAATATTCTCTTAATATCCATCACATGTGATTCCTTGGGAGATGATTGAAATCTTGCCACCATTCCTACTTCCTGCATGATATCAGGCATGGATGCAGTCAAATATATTAGGCTCCCAACCATAGATCTGTAGAGAGTTTAATCTACAGAAGGTGACTCATATTCCTTGCTTAGTTTGCTGCTGGTTGTCATTGGAGTGCTAACAGGTGCACTTTCAGCCATTCCAAAATTTTTTATGTATCTCTTTCAGGTATTTGGACTAACTAATAAACATTCCTTTCAATGACTAAGTGATTTAAATTCCAAGGAAGAAAATTAGCTCTCCAATCATAGAAATTTCAAACTCTTTTGACATTTCTTGAGAAATTTGTGACTTGATTGATCATTGTTGTGGCCAAATATGATACCATCCAAATAGACCATTGTGACTAAGAATATATATTTTTCAATTCTAATATATATAGTGTTGTTACATGCCTCTTTTGAATCCTTGTTGTAGCAGGTACTTATCTAGTCTTGCATACCACGCTATGGGTTCTTGTTTAAGGACATAGAGTGCCTTCTTCAATCTATACACTTGTTCTTGTTTTATTGGTTGATTAAATCCTTCTAGATGCTCTTTGTAGACTTATTATTTTAGGTCTCCATTTAAAAATGTAGATTTTACATCCATATGATAAACTTTAAAATTATTAAGGCATGAGTATACTAGAAAAAATATGATCTCTTCCATTCTTTCAAATGGAGCAAAGGTTTCATCAAAGTCAATCCCTTCTACTTGTGCATACCCTTTGCACACCAATGTCTCTTTATTTATTATAACATGACCATATTCATTAAAATTACTTTTTAAAATTCACTTGGTCCATACTACATTTGTATTTTTTTGTCTTGGGACAAGTTCCCAGGTCTAGTTTTTCTCTATTTGATCCAGCTCTTCATTCGTGGATTTGATCCAATATTCATATTTACTAGCCTCTGAAAATGCTTTGGGTTCTATTAAGGATAATAATTCTTGTTCTGATTTGTACATTAGTTTTATTCTTATTTCAACTCAAACACTTTTGTTATCAATGATTAGACTTTCTGGATGATCTCTTTGTACTCTCCTTGATGGTGCTTTTGTATCTTGTCTTGGTGACTCTTCTTGTACGTTTTATTTTGATTCTTCTTCTTCCTTTTATTCTTCAAGTTGTGAGTCTACCTCTTGTATATTTATACTTTATTCATCATCATCATCTCTTATTCTTTCATTAATTTTTGGATTAACTTGAGATTTGATCCCTTTTGTTTTTAGATAATCCACTTTTACATTTTCAATTTCCACAATATTGTGTATCCTTAGATTATAACATCTATATGCCTTTTTGGTGGATGAGTAACCAAGAAATATGCCTTCATTGGTTCTGGAATCAAAGTTTTCTAGGTTATCATCATCCCTCTTTATGTATCATTTTCTCCCAAAAACTTTGAAGTGCTTAACTAATGTTGGATTACCATACCATAACTCATATGGTGTTTTCTCATAGTTAACTCTAAGTTGTCCTCTATTAAGTATGTATACAATTGTATACACTACTTATTTCCAATATATATCTAGTAGCTTGGATTCATTTATCATATTTTGGCCGCCTCTTGAACAATTCTATTTTTCCTTTCAACAACTCCATTTTGCTAAGGATTCCTTGAAGAAAAAAAGTGTCTTTTGATTCCATGACTTTCACAAAACTCATTGAATTTGTTGGAATTAAATTCCCCTCCATTTTCTTACCTGAGACACTTGATTTTGAGATCAGTCTCATTTTCAGCCAGTGCTTTGAAAACTTTAAATTTTTCAAAATATTTTGATATTTCTTTAAGAAAACACACCGAAGTCATTATAGTATAGTAATCAATGAATAAAATAAAATAATATTGTCCTTGTATACTCTTTGTTCTTGTTGTCCCAAATATGTTAGTATGAAGAAGTTCTAATGGTTTTGAGGTAGAATGCTCTTTCGTATTGAATATTACTTTTTTTTGGTTCCCATGTTGGTTGTGCTTACAAATAGGGTTTTAAGATTTTATAGTTTCCATCATACCTCTCACAGCTTCCTTGTTACTTATTTTTACCAGATTATCAAAATTTATGTGTCTCATTCTTCTATGCCATAACC
>JASDQU010195956.1:0-12166 GCA_032191745.1 Picea mariana | reverse complement strand
GAGCACACACACATCTCACAGTCCAGAGCTCGGCTCACTGTGAAAGAATACCAGAGTGTTTTTCCTTGCGTCCATCCACCTCCGAATGGCCCGCACATCCCCCTCATCCCCCGCCTTATTCCTCCCAGCCAACGCGCAGTTACTCCTTACCAACCACCCTCGTCCCCCGTCCTTCCTTTCATTAAATTTTTTTATCTCCTCGGGATTTTCTGGGCTTTTCGCCCTGCGCACACTTCCTGGTAGCGTACGCCTTCCTCCCGGGTTCAGTTTTCTCTCATTTTTTTATCAAACTTATTTATTTCCTTTGTCCAATCCCTGTCATAATCTTTAATGAATTTTCGGTTGAACATAAAAAAATAAATCCTTTTTACTTTCTTTCTACTTAATTAATAAAAAAAAGAATTTGAATCTTTAGTTGTGTAATTTAAGTTTTGGGTCGTTACAAGTAACCAGCGAATTGCATACTCCACTCCTCCGCGCAACACATATGGATCTCGTGTTCGAAATCCGAGGCCAAATGGTATCCCAGGAGCACAGAGCCTCCCTCATGGGACAACGCTTGGACTTTCTCCTTGACACTTACTCCAATGCTCCAACAAAGCAAAAATGTCCAACGTGCACACAGCCGTTTGTTATTCAGGCCAAATCTGCGTGTCAAGAGGACAAGGTCGACGGGTCACCGGGTATTTGAGCTTTTCTTTTTAGTTTGGTTTTACATCATGTTGTTGTTCAGAGTTAAGACGATCTATTGCCATATATCCAAGTTTCCTTCGGACAGGACAGACGGCGAAACAATATTTTAGACTACTTTCCTAGACATGCTAAACTAACCCCAAAATGTGCCGGTTTTCGATAAATTGGCACCATATTTGGTGGCACAGTAAGCCTATAGCTCTATGTATTTTTGTCTCTGTATTTTTGCCAATATAATATAGCAGGTAACACCTTTTTTACTTAAAAAATAAAAAAAAAAAATTTATGAAGAATAAAAAAGGAATTAGTTTATTTGAGGCCTATACTCATCTTGTAATGTAGGAGCCCAACTTTTATAGTCTTTTGGAATTTTCTTTTTGAGTAGTGGTTAATAGTTACCTAGACTTTCGTAGCTTTCATGAAAATATGGTGTTTGGTCTTCAATGATTAGCTAATGCCAAGTAATGAACTTTGTTATGATTTATATCTTGTATATGTTCTTTAACCAATTTAGCCAATACAATTTAAACTATTATATATAAATTATATTTATTAATTATAATTAATATTTGTATTATTATTTAGTTTTTTTTAATTTTTTTTAGGTTTAAATTTGATTTTTGTTTTGTTTTCTTTATTTTATGTTTATTATATAATTCTTTATTATTCTAATTTAAGTTTTTGATTTTGAGTTTTTTATTTTGAGTTTTAATCTATTTTCATTTTTATAATTTAATACTTTTTGGAATTATTCTGGTGGAGGCTAGACATGGTTTGTCTGGGGTTCGCTCCTGCAGTCATATGAGATCCGTCTCACGATCTCAGGCCCCGGGCCTCAGGACTAGGGCTTGTTAGACCTCTCTCGTTGGTGATCGTAGGGTTACTCATGCCTATGGTGTTAGTCAGTAGGGGTGAAGATTATGTGGGTCTTAGCAGCAGTTCAGAAGGATAGACTCCAGAGCTAAGAGTAGTTATAATGGCTACATATGAAGATGAGGTAGACTACTCGCCAGATCCAGGTGATATGTTACACTGGATGGGGACAGTTGGCAGCCCCATTTATCCTAATCTGGCACATCGTGGGGTCTCTTAATTTTCAGGAGTCACAGGTGTTTTCTCTGGGTCAACGTCAAGAACACTTTCATGGTTGGGAGGGGAGGCTAGGACATGTGAGGTAGTGGTGATCAGGGGCATTGCAAGCATCGAAAAAGTACCTCACATTGCTCCAAGTTGCATTCCACTTCCTCTGGCCCTTGAGGGCACATTATCTCCTTTTCACAGTGGTTTTTTTCTCATTGTCGTCCCCAGCAACCATCTCCTGGTCTTTTCCCAATCCTACAGTGTCTTCGACCTCATGCTTTAATAAAAGGGAGCTGGTGGGTTTATCTGAATTCTCGCCAAAAGTGGCCTTCGAGGGTTCGAACTTAGGGTTTGCAAATTGGCAGACTTTGGATCAAGGCCCATATTCGGATTATTTCTACCCTTATTCAGATCAATATTTGTTTTTGGATCAAGTGTCAAGGGAGCCGGTGGAAAGGTTTATTGCCTCCAATATATATCCCTCAAACCTCAATGGGTGGGATTCATTTTTTAGGAGGGAACCTGCAAATAATGCACATTTAACAGTAGATCAAGATTTGATGGGTGTTCCTAGGAATAGGATAAGGAAAAAGAGAAAGTGCATTGGTTCCTCTAAGGTAGACCCCAGGGTGAAATCACGGAGGTGGGTAACACTTTTGTGACAATTAGATCTCCAAAATTCTGAAAAAATGTGTTTTTGGCCGAACTAATATTATTTTTCGGTCGAAAGATATTTTTTTTGGCTGAACTAGTTTTCGGTCGAAAAGTGGAACGTCAAATTGAATGGTACAGTGACAACACCCTCGATTTGCATGTAAAAATTTAGTTGGACGGATTTTTTCCATCCGACAATATGTTTTCGGCCGAAAGATATTCCAGTCTAACATTCTTTTGGCCAAAAAATCTTTCGGCCAAACAATCTTTCAGCCGAAAAAATGTTTCGACCGAAAGAATGTTTCAGCCGAAATATCTTTTGGCCAAGATAATGTTTATATATCAACCACACATAGATATTGGAATTTTTTTCTAACTTTGTTGGCGTTTATGTGCGTCTATGAGCGTTTGTGAGTGTGGACGTAGAGGTCGTGAGCATTTGTGAGTCTATGAGTGTTTGGGTGTAGAGGTCTGTGAATGTTTGGGTGCAGAGGTCTGTGAGCGTTTAGGCCCAGAGATCTGTGAGTGTTTGGGTGCAGAGGTCGTGTTGGCAGACGTAGGGGTGGCACAGAGATCGTGTTGGTGAACGATCGGTGAGTTTCAGGTATTTCTCCAAGTTTTAGTTTTAGTTTTTAATTTTAAATTTTAATTTGTATTTTAGTTTTAGTTTTAGTTTGAGTTTTAATTTTAATTTTAGTTTTAGTTTTAGTTGTATTTTAATTTTAATTTTTAATTTTAATTTTAGTTTTAGTTTTAGTTTTAGTTTTTATTTTCTAGGAAATTTAATTTATTTTTTTTAATTAAAATTTAGTTAATTAGGCGGCCAAACAGGGCAATGTTGTGGGCACACCAACTGCTTGGCTATAGGGCTAGGCCCTCACGGCCAAGTCATAGTCTAGTGGACTGTGACTTGGTCGCGAGGGCCCAGCCCTGTGGCCAAGTCGTTGGTGTGCCCACGACATTTCCCTATTCAACTTAGGCCCATATCATTAGAAGTAAAAATTTATAATATTTTATTTTTTTCAGAAAGAAAAATATCTTATATTAGTTAATATAATAAATCTGTTCCCAAGAGGACATTACAACTTAAATTAGCCTGTCTTTAGTTCATGAATGTTCCCATCATTTAACCTTCACCAAAAATTTTCTAAAACCAAATACAATAGCAAGTACCTTAATGTTAGTACGTTGTTTACAAAATTATCAAAACACAAAAGAAACATTAACTAGTCTATTACAGTGAATATCCAGCCTATCATTTTCCTTTATACCAGTATTCTTTATCTTGTAGACACTTTTTCATGGTTCCCTGGAAGACTATCTATGATTTTTGTAAAAAAATACCTTCCTCATCCATCTGTAGTGCTTCCTTGGACATCTGATCTACAACCTTGTTATATGTTCTGTAAATGTGATGTGCTTTTAGTTGATTAAAAATTCCACATAGTCTTCTGATTTTTTCCATCCATGGCTGCAAAGCGAGTACCTGTAAATTATTATCATTATTGAACCAGTCAATAATGAACTTTGAATCACCTACCAGCATTAATCTTGTAACCTTCAATACATTTGAAAAATACAAGATGCACCATAAATCTAACATTTCTCCATTTGTATTTGTCCCATACCCACAGTTCATTTTCATATTGAAGGTCCCTAAGGCTGGACATTTTAAAACAGACCCTGCCCTGCATTTTTTGCCCATGTCCTGTGAGGCTCCATCAAAGAACCCTACTGCATAATCCCAATCCAAACAAGGAGGTCTATCATTCCTTAAGTTCTTTAACTTCTGGACATATTTGTATTCTCCCAGGGCTTGCAGGATGCAAGTACATACTACACACTCTGCCAATGCTAGGAAACATATTTTCAAATATAATTATATTTATGTCTTTCCATAATATTTACTTGTGGTATTATGACATTTTATAAGTGTGTCAATCCACTTTATTTTTTGAGTATGTTACATCACATAACTTAGTATATACCATAGTCTTTTTCTCAACTTATGCCCATATTACTAAAAGAAAAATTCTAACATTTATTAGAATTAAAAAATTATAAGATTTACTTGTGGGGTTACAACATTTATTTATCTAAATTAGAAAAATATTATTCTTTAGAATGACCTATGATACATTGTATTGTCATATATCAATTATAATACTTTACGATTGCAACTAATAAATTCCATGAGGATTCCAAATTAATGACTTATAGAGCACACATTTAAATTTTTAAATGTCCCATGTCACATACCATCTCAACACTCAAATCACCTATAATTGCATCCTTTCTCAATTGTAATATTCAAACTTCTACCTCCCTCTCTCAATCTCTAGCAATTCATATTCTTATGGCCCATCTCTAAGAGATAGTTACAATTGTTCCTCTTCTTTACATGCCACTTGAACAATCAATTCAACTTCTACTTGTCATTTGATGCCCACTTCCTAATGATAATGAATTGGTTCAATATTTATTGTCAATGCTGTAACATCCTGCTCTGGCACACTGAGAGAACTTATTCTTTAAGGACACTTGCTCGCAAGTGATCCAGATTATTATGCTATTAAAAATTTTGATTTTGATTATGAGGCAATATGGGTTAATGACATGTTGTTGACATAGATAGGTGCTATTGACTCGGTTTACTAAGTGTGTAGGATTTTGGACCGCGAGGATGCAGAGGCATCGATGGAACCCCTTGGACTCCGGATCGAGTCAGGGAGTATACCATTGGGGTTTGATTGTTTTACTGTGATATTAGTGCATCTGATTAGATGGTATGATATGGATATGTTCTGACATGATTTTTTGATGATGCAAGTTGATGATAGCTTACCGACCAGACTCACATATGGAGTAAAGGGGTCACACACGACTACTAGAGATGTTGAGGGAGAGGTGTGGACAGCATCCCTTCCACAGCCTACTAGCACTCCTGCCGTGGCTCGAACTATAGGTTAAATATTACCTAGTTCGAGAGGACCCACAATGTCATGAGGGAAGGCTGCGATAGTCGCTCACAATGATTCTAAGGGGTGCACAATAAGGCAGGGGCCTTATTCCTCAGAGGCCCTTAATCTCGCACAAGTTCACCTGGCAGAGTATTGACTCCAGGGGTTATTGATGTCTACCAAGTCATTCAAGAGGTGAGTGGCACCCTTGAAGCACTTGGTGTGTCATAAAGGGCACGTCGTGCAAGAAAAATGGAGAGTGGCGAGTGGCACCCTTGGAGCACGTAGTGCATCCTGAAGGGCACATCGCACAAGAGAACAGATGAAGTGAGTGGCACCCTTGGAGCACCTAGTGTGTCCTGAAGGGCATGTCGCATAGTTGATGATAGAGGAATGAACCTAGTTGGCATTAGGATGATTAACATGTAAATTATTTTTAAAACAAATTCCCTAATTAAATGTCGCCCGATACGAAAATTGAAGGTTTAAGTCTAAACTATGCTAGTAGTAAAATTTTGTCTCTCTATAAAAAAATAATAATAATGATAATAAAAATAAAAACCACATGAATAATAATTATGATCTTTGTTAAATATTGTAACATGAAGGGAGTAAGAAATAAATTGTTTCAAAATAAAATAAAATATGTTGGATTAAAATTTAAAAGGGGAATTAAGTGTTTTATTACCTTAATAAATTAAAATATACTAATTAAATAAGAAAAGGGGAAAAGGGGTTAAATTCCACACCTGCCTTTTTGAGTTCTAATTAAAAAGGGGAAAGTGGGAAAATCAAAATTTTAGGAAACTAGGAAAAGAGGTAAACATAAAAAGGGAAAAAGGGGAACTTAAGGGAAAAAGCAGAAAGTCAAATTTAGTAAAGAATCTACCATTTAAGTGCTTTCTAATTGAAACTGAATTAGCAATTTAATAAATGGGAAAGCCTTTAAAACCTGTAAGAGAGTTTGGGGACACCTAGGAGTGATTCTAGGAGTAACTCTAGGTGGGTGAGGGAAATAAAGATAATTACTTAATTAAAGAAATTAATTTATGGAGGAATGTAGGGGATGGGGGACACTTGTACGGAGAAGAATTTTTAGGAATTTATTTTAAAAACTTTAATTAAATAAGATTTTAGGAAAGAAAGGAAGTTCGAAACTCTATAAAATGAAGGAAGGAGAAGGATGAAGGATCATCTTCTGTTTGCATAACATAACACTACATAAATATATACTTGACTGATTTACTTGTGGGAGTTGGGGATATCCAGCTCGGAGAGGAGTGGTAGCTTAGCCTTGCGAGGCAAGATGGGAGCAAGACGAAACCTCTGGATAGTGTGTGTGGCCCCTTTGTGGCTAGAGGGGCTAAGGGGGAAGAAGAGTACCCCTAGCATTGGCTGGGAGGTACCGGTGAAGTCTCGATGATCGACGAACAGGAGTCGCACGGAGCGCACGGACGTCACTCAGAGTGGGCGATCAGGCAATGGTACTCTCTTTTCATTTGTATAATAGATGTTGTAGGTTTCATGATTGGATCTACATGTTGATTATGTAAGTAGATCGGATGTTTAGATTGACGATTGAACTTTTCTTAGCCTAGCTCGACGATTGTTGACTCTCATGGTCTTCGTTTACCCGCATGTCTTGACCACCTAGTTGTGTGTGATTGTGACCTTCGTGGCTATTAGCCTTTGTCCCTAGCTCACCAGTCCTCGCCTGAGCAGTCGGCCAGGAGCCTGATCTACGGTCGTCGCGTTAGCATTAAAAGACCTATGGATCTCAATGCCCTTCTTTTCTGTGCGAGGATGGTGAGCGAAGGAAGTTCCTGTCAGCCGTCTACCCCTCTTGATTGTTCTTGGCTGGTTGATTGTATTGCGGCCTCTTGCGATTGATTTGTTCATTGTTGCGATCTTCTAATTCTTTTCCTTTTCACCTTAGAGTCATCGCCTACACTCTTCTTGGTTGAATGGTTATAGTTAAGGGTTAGGGTAGCTTGAAGCCCATCCAGGTATTTTGATTGTTGAGAGTTTGATTCTGTTTTTGTCGAATGACCAGTAATGAGTCGAGTTTTCATTTAGGTTTTTTTACTGCCAATAGAATCCTTGAATTAGCCTTTTGTGTGATCCTTTCTGTTTAGATCCTTGAATTCTCCTGCAGCTGTTTGCGTTGTATTGGGATTATAGCAATGGAAAAATGCCTTGGTTCCATGTCTATTTTTTATATATATATTTATTTGTATTCTAGCAATAAAAGGATCCATTTCAGGCCTGCATTTTTTTTTTTACAATGGTATCATGGAAATGAAAATAAAAACATTTTATCGATTTCCTGTTTGCTTTTATATTTGGGTCTGGGGAATAGAAACGTTTTGTGATCCAACTGTTTTCAGAGGCTTGGCATCCTTGGATTCCTATTGTTCACACCTAGCCCAAATCGTTTTTTCTTATCAAGTGAAGAGGGTTGTCGTCTTCCTTTTAAGAATTACCTTAGCAAGTCATTTTTCTTAATGGTTAGTTTCTCTATAATATCATCGTGTAGACCCACATTTCTCATCTTACCTACGTGGATCATCATTGAATTACGGTGTCCCTTATCATTGTGTACAACGTGTTTTTCCCAATGAGTTTACCTCATGTTGATCACTGAATTTTAAGGCATTGTTACTTCTGAAATGACAACGATTTTTTGGCCCTTGTAGTGTGTTTCCCCAATTTTCGATGTTGGTATCTAATGCGAATTGAATTTTCTTAACTATTCAAATTTTTTGGCGGTTTGTAGCGAGATTTCCCAGTTTGTTGTTGCTCGGGTGTAATATGATTTGAATTCTATCTCCTTTTTTTAAGGCCAGGAAGAGAAGTCTGTTTGGTTGAACATTAGATAGAATTAATTGATCATTATACCAATTCAACTCATCTAAAGAAGATTGATTAATTGAGATCTATTCCAAATAATGCATAAAAGATAAGTGAATCGTTTACTTTCTTCTAGGCTTAGTTGATTTTCTCCTTAATCCAATTTTTAAAAAAGGGCTTGAATGACTAATAAGATGAGTAATGGTTCGGATTAATTTGATCTTTATTTCGAATAATGCATAAAAGAAATATAATTAATTTGAAATTGGTTGCATAAACTTCACTTAAGATAAGTCAATTACGATTTTCCCTGTTGGCTGCGAGCAACGTATTACAACCATCATCACGATTTTGTTTAATTCTAGGGGATGGAATGGATCCTATTGACCACCGCAATTTAAGACTTGTGTAGCACAATTATGCCCCTCGTTGTGTAATGTGTACTATGGGACAGCTTGACTGGATTGGCCCGGGGTAAGGATTGGCCATAGCTCTGCGGTTGGACGTGTCCTCCATTACCTTTTGCACCTCAAATTACTACCTTGCATTCCAAATGTCTAACCCTGCATTCCAGAATTACGACCACGTCCCATTCCTTTACTGGACAATGTTGATTTTTCCTTGTTAACTACTGAAGATACTCTGGCAGTCGTGTTACTCTCCACTGCCATTTTATTTCTGAACCTTAAACTTTTAGACGACCGTACCCACCTGTGCACCTTGCTGTTTGGATAGAAATTATACACTTGTGCATCTTTCTTTTAGCGATTTACTGCTTTTAACAGTTGAATCTTGGTTGGTGCCTTTGTTTCTATTGTTGTTCATTATAAGGAATTATTGTGCATAGTTTTATTTATTAAAATTTGTTGTGTTTTTGTCAACGCCTTTTTAAAACCGTTTCTGTGTTCCTATTTTACCTTATAGTGACAAATAAATTCTTCCAGATTACTTCTTCTTAGCCCAACCTTCTCCTTAATTAATATTATCATTATATAAAGTTTAAAAATGTCCTCTTTTATATTTAAAAAAAAAAAAATCCAACAAGTCCTCAAGGTAGGAGACCAAGCTTATCCCAGGTCTAGGGGTCTCAACCTAACCCAACAAGTCTACTTTTATTATTCTAAATGAGCTAGGTGATAAGGTTTAGTAGAACGAGCACCCTCATGAATTTATAGTTTTATTTATTAAATGAATAAGTTGACCAAGAATTGTTGTAGAAATAAAACCACCCTTATCATCTTTTAGCTAGTCCTTTTTATAAAGTTTTGCATGACAATTATGTTACTGATAAGTTGTTGACTTGTACAATTCTGTTCGGAATAGTAATTAAATTTTTCGCCACGAATTATGGGTAGTTCCCTAGTGCCATGACTTGCATTGTCTATGAGTGATGTAGTTAATAAATTGACCATGTGCACTGATTAATGATGCGCGAGGTTAATTAAGTGGCTAGAGATATCATGTGTGTCGAATAGTTGATGTAAACGAGACCTGAATTAACTCTTTGTGTGCACTAATTTGTATGTAATAGATTATGGACTTAGATATTTAGTTTCTGATTGTTTATTTGTTCTTGAGTGATGGTTTGAACTTGGTTATTTCTTATGTGCATGAAAATTTAAGGTATTGAATGAAGTATTGCATCATGTTTAGATTTTACCTCTTGATCGCCATGAAGTGTCAATGTATGGAATGGTTGTCGGTTATTTACTTCTTGCGCCATGAAAAA
The DNA here is from genome assembly GCA_032191745.1 of Picea mariana. Taxonomy (NCBI): domain Eukaryota; kingdom Viridiplantae; phylum Streptophyta; class Pinopsida; order Pinales; family Pinaceae; genus Picea; species Picea mariana. Next base: position 2,200 of record JASDQU010195956.1, on the reverse strand, counting down.
TAGAATGATGAAATGGAGGATTGTTGATGTTGTAGATTAGCTAATTTCTTGGATTGGTTGTGTGGGTGGGATGTAGACACCTCCTTGTTCCTCAGAACAGTCATCATCCCTGAGACCTTAAATGGTCAAAATCGATGGGAACCTAGGCTTGAGCATTGCTTATGTGTCCTGGAGGTCCTAACCATTGCAGGGTAGGACAGTAGGATAGTCATTCTTATTCTTGTTAGGTCGTCATGTTGTTGTTGCGTGATTTTCTTGCATGGTGTTTGTCATCGGGTTGCATTGTTGAGTATAATGTCATGTTTACCTTCCCACACACACACACCCAAAAAAAAAATTTGCACTTATTATGTGAGGCTTGATGTCATGACGAAACGGGAGGTTCATTACAGATGCACCATACACATGTTTATTTTGATCTTGTAATCCCTTGTACATGTTTTCAATTCATTGAGGTTAATATATGCACCCTCAAAGAAACCATTAGGATTGATCTATTCCATGGTAACATTGAGTGCTATTCTACCAACAACCCCAATCAACTTAGTCCTCAATCATTCAACTACTCATAGACCATACTACACGAAGAATTGACCAATAAACATTCTTAGAACCTTTTAGGTTTTTGTTGACATATTCTAGAAACATGCATCCATTATTTCCATTAATTGTCTATCAATGTGATCTTCAAGTCAATTATGCATAGTTCAATAAATCTATCACTTCCATATTAGGTTGGTTCTCTCCTAGTGGAACTTCCCAAAAAAAATTAGTACTTATTCGCACTCTGACCTAATTGACTATTTGACTTCTTACATGATTCCTTATGATTCCTAGGGAATGTTTAATTTGTCTACTCAAATTCCTTTAATATCATGATTGATCTCAACATATTTGTGTTTCCATCATGCACTTGTGGAGAAAATATATTTGTATATCAAAATTTACAAAGATATATTTCAATAAAGATTAGTAATTGATAATGAAAACTGTTTTACAAAATAAATGACTTCTCAAAATACAAGTCAAAGGGTGAGTCGGGTAATAAGTTGTGACTTTTAATTAGATATGTTAACTAGGTCTAGCTCAAGTGTCGGAGAGGACAATTTCGTATCTACCCCACCTAGGACCAAACTGCACTTTTGACATGTTTTCTTTTCATGAGAAGACTATTGATTGGGACTCTTCATGAGTTAATTTTTTATTTGGGATGGAAAGGTAACAACAATCTCATTCTAGCACATATCTGTGTGTGTAACCTCTAACCAAAATTTTGGTTGGTAACCTACCAAAAGTACTCAATTGTTAACCTAGTGGAAATATGTTGGTAACCAAGAGAGAATCTCTCTCTCTCTCTCTCTCTCTCTCTCTCTCTCTCTCTAGAGGAAAACCATGATAGTTTGATCATTGTTCTACTATTTTTCTTTCATTGTGAAGTAATTATTTTGTTAGTTAATGTTTAAAATCCATATAGTTTATAAGTTTCACCTTTCCATATAAATTTCAAGAATCTGTTTTGAATATTTTTGACACAAGCACATAGATACATTAATCATTCAACACGTAATAACATATCCATTCCATTGACTAGTAAGGCATAAAGTTCCATTTGAAGCTCTATTCTTACTATTTTTGTAGATACCTTATGACACTTTCCTATATCCCTTGGATTTATTCATCATTTGAGATCTTTGGTAGTATATACAAATATATTTACTTTTTTTTAGGGATGTTGATATTTACAAAATTTTGTGTGTTGGTGTAATTTACTAATATTGTGGAATTTTTGCTCTTTAAATGAAAATGAAAAGAGCTGAAAGCAATCTTGCAAAAAGGTAGAATTCATTTTGTTACCAAATATAAACAACCATGAGTAAGATGGAATTGAATTGCAAAGAGTGAATATGGCATTCTACTTAACAAAGAATAATCTAGTGTCATATTGTATGATTGTAGTTCAAGAACAAGAATCTATATATGGAACAATTATTTAATGAGTGCATCGTATTTTTTAACACAATTTCATAGTGTACAAGAGTCCTAAAAAATATTATTAAAAATAAGTAATCACAAGTGACAAAATCCTTAGAAACTAGGTTCAAAGTGTTTTCTAGCAAACATTTACACTAAGAATCAAAACTAAGATTCAAGATATTTTCCATGAATAGAAAATCTATATTACTTTGTTAATGTTGGTATT
>JASDQU010195955.1:0-12637 GCA_032191745.1 Picea mariana | reverse complement strand
AAGACTTCTTGTCAAAACCAATGATTTTAAGTTTTTTAGAGATTTTGTTTCCCTTCTTTATACAAAATTTCATACCATTTATTTTAGTAGTAGCTTATAGCCCTATTTTTATATTATGGGATTACATAAAGTTAAAATTCCATATTATGAGGCCCATATGAAGCTAGTACAATCTGATCTAATTTCAAAGATGATCAACATAGCATCCTTATTAAAGAGTAGCAAGAGAGTGCATCAAGTTTGTACCCATGGGAACACTACCATAATTATATATGAAGAAGATGACCTTAGGGACTAGAGACACTTTAGGTTATTCTATTGTGGCTTAATCCACCACACATTAAAAGGGATCGACCATACATATGACTTCAAATTGACTAAACTCATTAATTATCCTTTACATAGAAAAAACCTATAGGAAGGTAATCTTTCTACCCTCGAACTGGTACCATCCTGTGCCTTTAAGGGGATTTTAAGAGCAACCCCCCCATCCACCCAATACATATATATACAGATATCATAAATTTCAAGAGTGGAAGTCATGGGACTAGAGCCTCTGATAGAAAATGGGTGCAAGTGGCCAACCTGTCGAGGCTATAGATGCCTGATGGCAGCAGGTCCTAGCCTATGGTACTAGAGGGTAATTTAAAATTAAACACTTATAGGTGTCATCCCACACCCGTAGATGGTTTTTTGATGATTTATTCCCCCACATCTAATCATATTTGTTATGCAAATTGTAAAAAGAAATTAACGGGACAAGGTATCTCAGAGTAAAATGGGTTTAATAGGTTACCTCGTCGAGGATATAGACACCTGCTGGCTGTGGGTTCAGACCTGTGAAACCTATATTGACTAAACCTAATCCATTTTGTTCCTATGTACAATGATACTTATGAATTTTTGTCAGAAATAAGCATGAGTGGTTAGAGCCAGGGCTAAATGAACTCCATCTAACTGCCACTTGAGAATAACCCCAAGTTGACCTTAAGACCCTATCATCTAGTTCATACTATATCTAAGATGTACTATATTAAGAGTGGGACCATGATATTAGAAGCTTAATATACTCAAATATGAAATTTATCTTTATTACTTGAATTACTGTAAATGTTTTGAGATTGAAAAAGGTTGACTAGTTTCCTATGGGGTTTTCATTTGTTGAGACTGCTGATACTATTTTATTTTCCTTTCTAAAGGAGAAGAACAAAATCCCTACTCTAATTTATACAAGGCTCTTTGAACATAAGTGCTGCTAATCTTTTGATGAATTTTGTTTAAGAAAGGAAATATAAATCTATGCTATAGAGTGGAAAAGATGATTATACATAATTTCTGTGGGTTATGCTTTAATTATCTCAATCAATCACAGGGGGGAAATATTCATAAGTAATCTTCAAAATCTGTTCAAATCTGAATTTTCAGAATGTGGCATTGGATGTAGTCCATGTTATGATCATTTTATATTTTTTATTCTCTGGTATTATGATTTTCTCTTTGTGTGGTAAGGTTTAGTACTCATGAATCGTGTGCCCACAATTCATTAGTAGCTCTCATATTTATGTTCTTAACAACTCTCATATTGGTATCAACAAAATATGGTAAAAATTTGTTTTATTGTAGATGCATGCCACTCAGTCTTAAGCAGTTTGCATGAGGACATGCAAACTCTTGGGTTTGGGGGAGATCTTCAGATCCCTTTCAGATCTTCAGAGTCTCCCTTAAGCATCTCCAACATCTTCAACCAGTTCTTTTCTTCAGCATGAGTCCAGTAGATCAACTTCCGTTCCCTTTAATAGTCGTCATCCTTTCTCTGCCTCATTTTCATCTTTTAGTAGTCCAAATCAAGCTTCCACGGATTTTTCATCCCATTCTGCATAGTTTCCACTTCAACGTGCATTGTAATTCAAAGAAAAGGTAAATTGAGGTAAAACATGTATAAATCTCTTTAATTTACTAAGAATTTGGAAAACATGATGCATAACCACTATTACCCATTCCACACTTCACACTATTACCGCTTAGATAATACCATCATAACTGCCCTGTAAACCTTCCATTTTCACTCCACCATTCATAATGAAAATTATACTCTTGTAACGAACCCTCCGTTAAGACCTAAATGTAACTGAAAACAATAGTGACACATTTTTTCTTTTGAAACAATAGTTAGGACAAGTGTTATGCGAAAATAACACACATAAATATTCATACATTCTATTCTCATCTATATCACTACACAACAAGATTCAGATACAACATCATTATTATTCTAAGATCAACAACATCACAAAAAGATAACACAAGATGTCTACCCACCCAAACAACCCTGCAAGGTTAGGACCTTCAAGACAGATAATCAACGCTCAAGTCCATGATTAATCCAATTGATTTTGACCATCTAAGGTCTCAGAATTGGTGACTGTTCTGCGGAACATGGAGGTATCTACTCCCATAACCAACTCTAACCTAGACTCATGACTAAATTTGACGGTAAGGTACTTAATCACAATGCAATTAAATTCATTCAATAACTCATTATACTAGTACATAATTCATCAATTCATCATTCAATTTCACATCATAAGAAACTACTCAATTGTTTGGTTTCATTCCATTACAAAATCATTGCTATTACCATATACATGTCAGTGTTATAATCCACTTTGTAAGCTCAACAATTAACAATCCATTGTGGATAACGATATCATTTAATTTAGTACTGAATTTAACATAACAATATACATAATAACCTCATCGGAAAGAATCAATTTCTCTTCAACTTATACTTACAAATCATATTAAATTCATACCTATAACCATAGTTGTCAACAACAATTCTATAGTTCTTAATAGGCGAGTCAAGTTCTGAAGTATATAAAAATCACACTAATTGCATATCGAACATTATCACATCAATCTCTATCATGGATTTTGCAATTAAACTTTTATGTTATATCCAAGGCATAGTTATTTTTTAACACTTATTAAGGTAGTCAAAATTTTATTGTTAAGAACTAACTTAATTCTAATGCTTCAAGACAATTTACAACCCATTTACTTACTAAATTTTAATCCCCACTCTAAATTGCATCCTTAAAGTTATAATTTAAATTCCTCTTGAGTAAATTATATGATATTATCTCTATCACTATAATAGTATGGTATTTCTAAGTTAAATTTGTTGCTTCAACTCTTCGACCATTCTTCCTTAGTGAACATCACCTTTTATCATTTAACAAGTTTTACCATATCCTTATTAACCCAAATGATTATACTTTAATACTCTTAAAATAAAAGATTTATTATAATCATTATTTATTTTCTCACTAAATAGTTCAATAACCATAAATTCATAAACATTCCCAAGCATTTCATATTTACAAAACAGTTCTGTAGCGATTGAAAATTTTAGTTTTCAGAGTTACAAAATAGTTCTGTAGTGATTAAAATTTTTAGTTTTTAGAGTTACAAAATGGTTATGTAGCGAATAAAATTTTTAGTTTTCAAAGTTACAAAACAATTCTGTAGCGATTAAAATTTCTAGTTTTCAGAGTTGCAAAATGATTTTGTAGCGAATACAAATTCTAGTTTTTAGAGTTACAAGACAATTCTGTAGCGATTAAAAAATCTAGTTTTCAGAGTTACAAAACAATTATGTGGTGATTAAAAATTATAGTTTTCAAAGTTACAAAACAGTTATGTAGTGATTAAAAATTCTAGTTTTCTGAGTTACAAAACGATTCTGTAGCGAATAAAAATTCTAGTTTTCAGAGTTACAAAACAATGCTTTAGCGATTAAAAATTCTAGTTTTTAGAGTTACAAAACGGTTCTATAGCGAAAACAAATTCTAGTTTTCAGAGTTAGAAAACAATTATGTAGTGATTAAAAATTCTAGTTTTCAGAGTTACAAAACAATTCTATAACGAATAAAAATTATAGTTTCCAGAGTTACAAAACGATTCTGTAGCGATTAAAAATTCTAATTTTCAAAGTTACAAAATGGTTTTGTAGCGAATAAAAATTCTAGTTTTTAGAGTTACAAAACAATTCCGTAGCGATTAAAAATTCTAGTTTTCAGAGTTGCAAAACGGTTCTATAGCAAATATAAATTCTAGTTTTTAAAGTTACAAAACAATTCTGTAGCAATTAAAAATTCTAGTTTTCAGAGTTACAAAATGGTTCTGTAGCGAATAAAAATTCTAGTTTCCAGAGTTACAAAATGGTTTTGTAGCAATTAAAAATTCTAGTTTCCGGAGATATAAAACGGTTTTGTACCGATTAAAAATTCTAGTATACAAAATTTACTCTTATTACAATTTAAAATTTCAGAAAATAAAATACCAGAACAGATGAAGATGGAGAATTGAGTATGTCCTTCAACGTGGTCTTGTGCTCCTTCTTTACTCCCACTTTCTAATATTAGAACACCACCGGTACCTTCCAATCAATGCTAGGGGTACTCTTCTTCCCCCTTAGCCCCGCGAGCCACAAAGGGGCCACACGCAAGAAACAAAAAAAAATAATAGCTCCAAGATTTCCTCGCAAGGAAGAGCTTCCACTCTTTCTCAAGCTTGAAATCCAAACTCTCACAAGTAAAACACAGTCAAACCAAAATTTGGAAGCATAACAATACTATCAAAAGTGAGATCCCTTTCCCCTCTTTTCCATTTGTTTTATAGAAATTTCCCAAATGACATATGTCACATGCACAAATAATTATTATTTTTATTAATTTAATTATGATTATTCACCCACACATTTGCCACACTCTCCCTAAGTTGCACAAGTAATTACCCTTTTTATTTTATTTAAAAAACCATTTTCCCTCACATTCCTCAATGTGTTCCTATTTTCTCTCTTAGTTGTCCCTTTGTTCCCCAAATTATCATTTAATGAGTGTCTACTAACTAGATCTTAGTTTGAGTTGGTTTAGGAGTCTTATTTTAGTTAGACTTAGTGTTAGTTTGACTCAAGATGCTATTCTATATGTACACATGTTCTCTAATGTTTTATTTCTTTCTATTTTTAAAATCCCTTTTATTATTTTCATGCACACATGTGCATTTTACCCAACCTTTAAATTTTTATTCCCCCTTTTCCTAGAGTTTGATTTTATCTCAAATATTTTAACTTATTTCATATTTTATTTAGTCCTTTAATTAAATTTAGACTTATACTTAGTCTAGATTTAGGTTTAGACTCTTGTTAGGCTTCTAATTTTATAATTTGTTGACTAATTAATATTTTATTCTAACAAGGTCTAAACATTTCATTGTTTTCTAGGCCACCTAGATTTACTAACTCATGTTTAATTACGCAACATGCCTTTCAAGACGCACCTCCATGCTCCAAGGGTACCACTCTCCTTTGAATGGTTTTGGAAGTTTGTCCGACCCTTGGAGTCAACACTCCATTCGGTCAACCTTGTGAGAGACTAAAATATTCTAAGGAATAAGGATTCCACCTTATTGCGCACCCCTTATATTTCCTTGTGAGCGACTGTCTCAGTCTGCCCTCACAACATCGTGTACCTCTCAAACTAGGTAATCGTTAACCTACAATTCAGGTCATGAAGGGAGTGCTAGTAGGCCGTGACATGGATGCTGCCACACCTCTCCCTTAAATGTATGGTTTCTATGCATGACCCCTTTACTCCTTATGTGAGTCGGATTAGCAAGCATCATCAAGCCTACATCCACTTACAAAAATAGTGTCAATAATCCATTTACATAAATCATATTGTAATCAATCATATATCACATGTGCATAAAATGAATTACTCAAACAAAATACAATCCACTCCTTGACTCAATTTGGAGTCCAAGGAAGTCTATTGATGCCATCAGGATGAAGTCAGTGTTTCCTATTCAAGCAAAGAACCACAAGTAAATATTGGTCTTAAAAGGAATGCAAGATACAAAGTATAAAGGTGTCCAAGTTCATGCAACCACCATCCCCATCATTTCACAAACCATTCTCCACACTCATTCCATTCACCATCACTTTGTGATAACCCATCCCTTGCTCGTACTCCATTTTCATGATAATTTTTGTTGCTATGTTTTAAAGAAAATCAAGTTTGTTGTGAAAATAGGATAAAACTCAGTTGTGAAGGATGTTTCTCCACAAGATCCAACACCTTCAATGTTTCTCCAAAATAACCGACACTAGAAAAAAGAAACAATGTCACAAATATCTATTTATGCGAGATAATTAAACAAAGTATACAATGAATAAATATTTACAAGTTCTTGTTTGAATGAGGACATGGAAATTCTTGGGTTTGGGCATGATGCTGGGTTCCACTTTTGCCATATTTTCCTCTATACAAATACATTCATCATTACACATTTCCCACATTTTACCAATAATATATGTCTCATTACACCATAAATCGCCAATATCTGTTGTCATTCATGATTATACATCTAATGTGGTTAATACATCATTTTCTACGTTTTTAGTGATTAAAAATATAATTATTTCATGGTTTTAATGTTGATGGTTTATGAAGTGTGATTCTTGTATCAACATGATCAACATTCCTATACCATTATTGTAGTTCAACATTCCCGTACCATCACTGTTGTTCCCGTACCTGATATTGTAGCTTGGCATATTGACACGCTTCTAGAAGGAAATTGCGAACATGGGGTTTCTCCGTAACGTTGTCGAGATGTTGAAATGAGGTCAAAATTCACCCATATTGTATGTGTGGAAATCTAGCATAAGATTAATGCTACAACCGAATTTATTATAAAATTCCAAACTAGCAACTTCCACCTCGGTTTTTGTGTAGAGGAGATCAATCTAAAAATTCTAGAATATGGGTTTTGTCTAGAACGTGGAAAATTGAGTAATACCAGGGAAGGTTTTCAAAATTTGGAATGGCTTAAGAGTTATGGACATATATTTAATACCAATATGCCAAAAATTGAAGGAATTTTCTAAATTTCCTGATATGATCATATTTGAAAAAAATAAAAAATAGTGACCAGATTTCATTTGATTTGAGTTTGGGGCATTGGATCATCCTTCCCATCAAATTTTTGTGTATAAACATTTAATCAAAAAGAGAAGGGGGATATACCACACTGTTGTACTTTGAATATAGGTTTTCATACTTGTTGATATACATTCATGAACTTTGTAAAGTGCCAACCTCTCCTGGTATGTTGAGTTAAATGTATAGTGTTTAGTTTGATTTGTTTATTTTACAGTGGTAAATTAATGATGATTGATTCATGCGTGTTCAATCTTATTTACAGGAGTAATTTTAGTTTTCATCGTGGTGTATTTTAGGAATCTCAAGTAGAATTGTGACTTTAATCACACCCATATGAGTCTCCTTTATAATCAAATTCATTGTTGATTGTATGTAAGAGTTATTAATGGATGACTGTGTGAGAATCTTCGTTTGAGTTCATGGGGAAACTTTTCTTGGTATTCCTCTCTAAATGAATCATTCAATATTATGTATCGTTGAGCATTTACAAGGTTTAAAACTTTGTTCATTTCCTCTTAAGGTATATTGATAAAAGGAAATATTTGAAAGATTATTTGCTATCAGTACAAGAAGCCACGGCTGATTGATACAACTATAAGATACATACCAACAATTGTCTGTATAGTGTATTGGATAACCAAGTTTCATATTTCCTTTGTGAACAAGGGAACATAGTAGGGTTTTTACCATGAGACTTAATCATATTAGAGTTACTTACAAAATATATCATTAAGCACATTAAGAGCTGAATCAACTTGGAGCTTGTCTCTTTGCATATATGGATTAATCATAAAAGTCTGCAACTCTATCTCAATAGAGCTCGATTTCAGTCCCATGGTATTAAGAGCATGATCTCCATAATTGGTAATAAGGATTTTTAGTTTCTGTGTGATTGAATGATTGTGTGATCTCCATAGGTATTCTCATGAAAGCTATTATTCTTCTTCAAGGGATAAAAACTTGAAATTTAGATTGTGTGCTGCTTACAAGATTTCATATGCTTTGTTAAAAGTTAGGATCTCTTCAACAATTAGAAATCAATTCCTTTCCATAGGTTAGAGGATAGGATTGCTGCCATTGCTTCAAATTACATCATTGAATGTGTCAATATTAGTGACCAGACCTCCACAAAGTCATTCCATTGTAGTTGGACACTTGGTTTGGGTGCAACAATGTAGTAGCACCATATAGGTTTGTCATGCTTGATGTGAATGAAAGTGTCTGAGAATTAAGATAGTTGGAAATTCTAGTAATTTTCCCTTGAAACTGGTAAGTTTTGAATTTGATCAGTAACATGTTCATATGAGGGTTTGATTAGAAAAATATCATTGATTGATTTGAACACCTGTTTGAGTAAGTTCCATTTTTATCTTTAAAGATTTTATTGATTCCTTTTCATTATAAATATTTGATAGTACATGAATATCTTTTCAACCGTTTTTAATGAATATGGGACAAATCATTGTCATGTACATACATAAATCCTTGATCTGGACATGACCACATGCAGAGCTATGGTATTCTGTTCATGCTAAGTAGCAGTTGTATGGACAAAGTGAAGTTTTTTTATATTTCTTTTCTACATTCTTAGGTGTGTTTTTTCGGCATTAGTTGTTAGCATAGGATAGATTAGAGCTTTAACTCTTCATTTCCTGTGCTTGCATATCTAAGTTTATGAAATCCCGGTTGATAATTTAATGTCTGGAAATTGTTGCATATAATTTTCCCAACAATGGTTTATGAGCCCATGGTTTTGGAAACCCATGGTATTTTCCAATGGTATTACATATAGGAATCCACCGGCTAAAAATAAACCTGCTATAAATAGACATGCTATAAATATAAGTCCTCCTAAATAGTGTGAAAAATGAGTATGTCACTAAGTATGTAGTTGAACATGTACCCAAACCCCCCCGTAAAACACAACGAAAGTGTGCACAATGATGATTCCCAACAATATGAAGCCATGTTAGGTACTGATGTACAAGTATAGACACATAACAATTGAAAAAATTGAGGTAAAGAGGGAAAAACCAGTGGGAACAAATCCCACCCCCCCTCAAAATATGTTTCTAACAAGAAAAGAATGCGAACATGTTCAACGACTAAGCTGATGTGTCCCTCACTCCTAGAATGTCCCTCAATGAGACAAACTTTTGTTCGATGAAAGGATTTGTGAATATGTCTGCCACCTTCGCTGAAGATGGACATAAATGCATATCAATGACTCCATATTGAATTTGTCCTCTATTAAAGTTCATATGAACCTTGATGTGCTTGGTATGATGCCTCTGAACTAGGTCTCTACACATCTTGAGAGTACTCTGATTGTCACACCATATAACTATTAGATGATGAAAATCAACTCCCAACTATGTAAGAAAGTGCTGCAACCAAATAGTATGAGTAATAACATTCATTGCACCCCTGTACTTTGCCTATGTTGATGATAAATCAATTGTTGATTGCTTCTTACTTGACCAACATATAAGTCTTGATCCAAGGCGGAGGAAATATCTTGAAGTGGGCTTACGATCAGTGCTATCGCCTGCCCAACCTGAGTCTATGTAACCAATAAGGTCCAAGGAAGACCCTGGTTCATAAAGTATACCAAAACTGGTAGTCCCCTTGAAATACATGAAAATACTCTTTGCTGCCTTCCAGTGAATATCGTGAGGCTCCTACATGTACCTAGAAACTGATCCAATTGCATGATAGATGTCTGATCGAGAGTGTGTAAGGTAGATAATACTCTTCACCAACTGTTAATATCTAGTAAATCAACCAAAGGTGATGCACTGACATTCTCTAGTCTAACCCCCAAATGAATGCGTGTTGGAGCTAGATTGAAATCTATCATATGAAACCTATCAAGTAGATATCTGGTGTAACATCCTCCTCGTTACGACAACAACTCTGGTAACAGGTGCAATTTTTTTTTTCTTTTTGGTTTAAGGTGTGTGCACGCGTGTAGAAAGGAAATAGACACACTTGACTCTACGTCGCCACCCGATGACTAACAAGATGCAACCACGATGATCAAAACAAGAAGACACAAGGTGCACCACAAGTAACTGCAAGCATTAAACGACCATAGACACAAGGTGCACAACGCAACATTTAATGACATACTGGGTTATGCACAGTACGAACATAGAGGGATGAATCCATAGTAGAAGATCTTACTATTTCTACATATGAAAGTAGGGCGTTTAATCTTAGTTCCCTGCTCCGGAGAGAGAGAAGGTCAGATAGGCTCCTAGCCGTCTACTCAGGAAGAAACTAGTAATCTCCGTCAGGTGTGTCGCAAGAGTGGAAACCCTGCCTTTAAAGGGCCCGAGACTCTTGATACGGCACATGATTCTTTACACAAGAATAGTCACACACACAGACTTATATACTAGGCTACAAGGAGGTGTCTACATCCCACCCGACACCAACATACCACGCAATAAAAGATTACAACCACGTACAACAATAAATAAAAAGTTACCATGACGACTACCGGAAAAGCAACCCGAATGGACTCCGACCACAACCAGCCATCATTAGGACAAGACATTACCCACCGCTCAAATAGCATCAATTACCAATCCCCTATTCCTGTAATTTCCATTAGTTCACAAGTTGCCAAATCTATCCCTAAATACAATGCAAAATCAATTAATTATCGTCCCCTATTGCCAATGATTGATTGTAAAAGACATTGCATTCTTATGTTGAACAATTCGCCAACTTTAAGCCGCATTCCCACCATGATAACGACCATATTTCTTTTACTAACCGTGCCAATAAATAAAAATCACATTTCATCTTGGGTGTTAGCAACATAACAAAAATTCACTACCCTTACCATAATACCCGATCAACATCAATTTTTATATTAACATGACTTGCAATAAACTAACAATCTCTGTACTTCTTGTATGTTACCAAGGCAATACATTAAGATAACTTACAATAAGACCACACAACATTTCGATTTATTCTAGATGACCTTGCAATGAATAACAGTAAAATTCCATTCCCTATTAGTGAACAATATCAATACAATTGCGTTATATTGCATTATCATTTTCCTAAACTTAGTCAAAACTGCGTGGTTTATTATATTCCGTTTGCAAACAAAAATCCTAAAATACCTCCCTAATTCTAACACCAACCTTACATTGCCTTATGCTGCGATAACATTACCCTAAAACAGAGTTAACCTGACATTTATATTATAATAAATGGCAACAAAATATTAATAGCCATGAACCCATATTAAGCGCAACACCGCCATAATTATAAATCAATAATTGACGCAGTAATTTAAAATTAACATTCACCTTACCTTCCTTACAATATCATTCCCGTACTTATATTACATTACATTAGCATCTCATTCTAATACATTACATTGCATTACCTTTAGTGGCATACCTAAATATCAAGATTTTATGGAAGGAAAACAAAACTACTCAGAATAATATAAAGCAAAGACAACTGTCATATGACCAATTCCAGCTATCATTAAAAATAAGGAGGCGAAGGAACAAGGTGCCTTGAGATCCAGTATCCAGGTAATTAGGTAAGGCAAGGGCAAGGCGCTAACTTGCCTTAATAGTACCGTTAAGGAAATTTTGCTGAAATTTACTCTCGCTGTCTGAAATCCCAACAGTAAAGATAAAAGATAAAAAAAAGGGTGGTTTTTAAGGCTGAAGGCGTTTCATAGGATACTGCTATCTAAAAACAAATATGGCAACCGCAAGGAGATCTCTATACTCCATAATTAACCGCATCAAGTGATCCAAGCATAACCTACCAACGCATGCTGGTTGGCTGGTCGACTGAAACGCTGGCGCACACATTACACATTACATTAAATAGATTTTATTTATCTACAGGGTTAACACCTGAATTTCAGTGTTTTTCCAGCTGCATAAAAATTTTAGAAGCAAAACCCACCTCGTGAGTGGTGAGAAATCGACTAAGGGAAAGATCTATCTATTAATGCAGCATGCAAGCGTATTGATGTTACCATGTGCTGAGGCAGCTAGCAGAGGGCGCAAGGCATGGAAGAGACACGTATTATCAACTCAATGATTTAGTGGTTGAAGGAATGGGTGGTTATTCGTCCCCGATTCACACAGAACACAACACATTACAGAGGAAAAAAAAAGGGGGGGGACGAGATCCGTGAGGGTAACCTCCCCCAACTCGCCGAGGAGACACAACGCAAACATAGATATGTGGGCGAATTCGTACAGGTATCCTTCCCCAAAACACACAGGAAACTAACCCCCAAACATAGAATGTAAATACACCAACAGAGAATAAAAACGCCCCCGACAGAATGTAAACACACCAACAGAAAATAAAAACGCCCCGGCAGAATGTAAATACACCAACAGGAAATAAAAACGCAGAGAAATATTCCTTTTACAACCAGAGCTGGGATAAACGACCTAATGCACAAACATTTAACCATTAAATAACTGAGAACCCCCAACCAAAATGCAGAGAGATTCTATATTATCAACGCAGAGAAATTATTCTTTTCCATCTACTATCTAATCTAACTAGCAGAGGTAATCTATTTTTCTCACCCCTTACACAATGAAATTTGTCTAAGTATGAAAACC
>JASDQU010195952.1:0-18995 GCA_032191745.1 Picea mariana | reverse complement strand
AGGGGAAGAATGCGGTCATGTGCAGAAGGCCGTGTAGGTGAATGAAGGACCTGTGGATCAGGTGTTAGTAGGGATTCCATTGGGATTCCAAAGAGATAATTCGGCTCGTATGAGAATTTGAATGATCCTTAAGACTGGGAGGTTAGGCGCAGAGACCCTGCGGGGTATGTAGAAGCGTCGCGCCATTAGGGCCCATAGTGATAATAGTGGAGGCCATTAAATGTAAGGTGGACTATGTCCACTATATTATTAAATAAGGCCCACTATGGGAGTTAGATATAATAAATGGGTAGTTAGATATAATAAATGTAAGAAGACTTCTTAGAAGGTTCTACTTCTAGAAGATTCCTCCTCTAGAATGTTTTTAGGTGATGGTTGCACTATATAAAAAGGTTCAAGCAATGAAATGGGATATGAAGAGAAGTATTTTATTTGGAGCGGTATCTCAATAGGAGGACGCCCCCTCGAAGAGGCAAGTGAACAGGAGGGGATCCCTTCCATAATAGGATCCATTCTATGGTGTTGCCCTACCTCAAGGGTTTGGTAATAATAAAGTGTGGTTTATTCTATCTTGCTCTGTGGATATATTGTGTATTCAATATTTTTGGTGATTATATTTTCAAATCTATTCAGGTTCTTAACAAGTGGTGTTAGAGCAGTTTCCTTGGCAGACATTGTGGGCAAATATTTTTTATTTTTTCTTTTGATTTTTTTCGAAGAAGAAAAAAGAGGGTCGCGGCATTCCAGAAATTTTCGGTATATTTCTATGAAAATTTTGTAGAACAAGGTTGTAGATATGATTTACTCTCAAAAAAACACCCAATTTGAAAAACAAAATCGTTTGAAATGGAGTCCAGGAAGTCAAGATATTGAAGTTTTAAAATCTGCAAATTTTCAGGGTTTTTTTCTGCGAACGGAGACGCGATTTTTTTTATTTTTATAGCATCTAGAGGCTGAATTTTCTGAAATAAATTATATATATGAGTTCGTCTCACAATTTCACCCAATTTCAAAAAAACAATCAGTCAAAACGAAGTCCGGGAAGTGAAGTTATGAGCATTTTAAATTCAACCGTTTTTAGTAATATAAGTTCAGAATCCATCTAAGTTGTCAGTATGTTGTATTTATCATGATGCAATAGAGCATGACTCCACAAGCCCAAAGGATAAGGCACCGAAACTACAAGAGTTCTTAGAGCCTCACAGGGAGGACTTTATCCCCCATGGAGCCTATGTTAGAACAAGATTGGTTAAGGTGCCAAGTGTCAAGAAAAAGCATTGAAAACACTCTCACAAGGTCGCAAGAATCAAAATCACCCATGTATTTGTGCTATTGAATTGCACATAGACACACAGGCGGGCGCTACCTAAATTCGCTACTTAAATTCTTGCAGAAAATGAATTGTGTAGAGTTATTTTACGAGTTTTGAGTCAATAACTTGAAACTTGGATCATGAATGATTGAGAAGGTATTTTTGAAAACTAGAGGAGGTTTTTGTTCATAACATTCCAAATACAAAAACCCTCTCTCATGTTCTCAAAATTTTTTATGGTTTGAGAGATATTAGACATAGAATTGGCACTACCAATTGTTTTACAGCGGCGCTGCCTAATTTCCTGTAGCGGTCACGGTTTTGATATTTTCCTTGTTGGTAGGTTGCCACCTATCAAGGAGGATTTGAATGGATTATCAAGTATCATTTAGTTGTCAAGGGACACCTTCACCTAAGATTTATCTCCGTCAAAGGTGGTGGAAACAATTTATTAATGACTTCCAAGAAATTCCTGAAAAATAGTAGTTTGTTGGATTTTTGTCTCTTTGTTTGTTGCCACCTACATCCAAGGCTTAGAATCCAATGGAGGATATGGGATTAGACCTCCTAAGGTTATTTGTATTCTATTTTTTATTTAAGGAAGGATATATATTGAGGAGAGGGGTTGGATTCATGATCTAAGAGAGGAGAGAGCTAGAGGAACAATTTATTTGCTCAATTGTAAGCTTGAGGGCCTGTTGTAATTAGCATTTCCGCCATTAGAGATTCATGAGAGTTTCTTATAAGAATTTGTGTTCTTTGTTATAATTCTATCTTGTCATCTTTCTTGAATAATATTTAAATATTTTGAATATCAAAAGCTACCTTTGGTTAATGAATTCATGCGCTGCAAAGGATTTGTGGTAATTTCTTGTTAATCACAGATTATTGTTCAAGCACTTTTCAATCTATATTACAGAAAGGATCTTTGTTATGTGGTTATTCTTCTCTTTGTTTACCTTCTATTCTTATATCCATATTTTCATAATCCTTTTGTCTGGTAGGCAACTTGATTGCCTTTGATCTGTAGGATGTTGTGACTCCATGCCCAATGGAATGTATTTGCAACAGTCTGATGCCCTCCTTTTTACTCTTCTCTTGTTGATCCACCTATTCAAACTATTTTAATCCATTTACATTTCTATGTTACCAAGATTACTCTCATTTGCAGTCTGGGAGTGACTCTTGGAGTGATAACAACAGGTGTCATAAGATTTAGCATAAGATCTAGCATAAGATCTAGCATAAGATTTAGCATCTTTAAATAACATATCCCACCATAATCCAGCTTGAAGTACCTTTTGTGTGGTATCGTTTCCTCCAACATGTCCTCCCTTAACTCCATTGTGGCATTCCCATAAGATATCTTGCCTTTTGTGGCTCAAGACACATATCTTGAGGATGTTTTCAAGTCCCAACTTGTAAAGTTGTCCTGCAATCAGTTGGTAATATACTGCCCAAACCACCATATGTCATTTTTGGGTTGTAGATTAAGTTTATGGGCAGGTCCCTGTACTGAGGAAGACAACAATGTATTCAAGATACTCCAGAATGGCTTAAATTCAAAATAGGTCCGCATCTAGGAGCTGATCATCCCCTTCTCCACCACGTTCCCATGATTCCAACCTAGAAAGATGATCTAGACCTACATTGCATCTTCTAGGTTTGACAATTAATTCGAATGAAAACTCCTGAAATAAAAGTAGCCACCTACAAATCCTTCCTTCAAGGATTAGTTTATTGACTAGGTACTTCAACGTAGAGTGGTCAATAAAAAACTTGAAATGAGAGCCTAACAAATAGTGTATAAACTTTTGTAATTCATAAATCATAGCTAGACCTTTCCTTTCAGTGGTTGTGTAGTTGTGTTTGTCTTGCGAAATATTTCTCCTAGAAAAATAGATAGGGTGGTCCATATTTCCTTCCCCTGGTTGTGCTAAGATGGCTCCCACGACGATGCCTAATGCGTCCACATCTACATGGAATTCAATTTCCCAATTGGGGAATATCAATATAGGTGCAGTACTTAGTTTTTATTTGAGGATGTCGAATGCTTTGTCACATTCTAGTGTCCACGAAATATTTCATATTTATTTAGCAATTTTTCTAGAGGTGCAGTGATAGTTGCATATCTTTTGATGAACCTGTGTTAAAATCATGTATGTCTAAGTGTCGAGCGCAACTATTTATCACTTGTAGGTGGAAACATGTTCAGAATGACCACAAATTTAGTTGGGTCTACCATGAATCCTTCCTGGCATACAATATGGCCTAGAATATTGCCATGTGGTACGCAGAAGATTCACTTCCTTAGGTTCAAAGATATCTGCAATTCCTGACATTTATCAAACATTAACTAGAGTAGCCCTACACGTTCCTTTAGCAGGTTGTATACTGTCCAATTGTCCATGTAGACCTTTACAAACTTGTGGATGAGCTCTCAAAATATTTCTATCATAATCTGGGAGAAGATTGCAGGGCACTCTTTAATCCAAAGGGAATTACATTGTATGTGAATGACCCCCATTCATATATGAATGTGGTCTTCTTCTTGTCTTCCTCCACAAATGAATAATATTGTTTTCCCAAAACCTGATATAACACTTTGTCACTGAAAGGTGTCAGAAACAGATCGTGCCCACATGCATAATTCATACTTTTGTAGTCCACACAGACCCGAATGTATTTTGTATCCTTATTTCTCTGTATAACTATGGGGCTAATCGACTCCACTTCTTTGATCGAAAAAATAATCCCTTCCACAAGAATTTTGTCTACTTCCTTCTTGACCTTCTTTTTTATTTTAGGATTAAGGTGGCATGGTCTATGCTTCATAGGTTTTGAGTCGGGTTTTAAATCGATCTTTATTTCTCCCATGGCTCCTTTTATACCTTTTAGTTCTGAGAACATTTTTGGGAACAAGTATTCATACTCTCGCGACAAGTTGTGGACTACATTCATAGTCTTCTCATCCCAGTAATCTCCCATGGAAGCTAACTTAGGATGATCTGTACTCCCTATATTAACTTTTTGCATCTTTAGTGGATGGTTATAGAAGCTACAGGTGTGACTAGGTATAGTATCTTGAATAACTCTACTACCTTTTGTTTCTTTAATAGTTAAGTTTCCGAGTTCTTTTAAGTCATCGGGTTTTTAAATGAATCACACTTTGCATTGCATGATTGGCCTCTTTAATATAATTACAAATCTTCACATTTCTTTCTTTGTCACCCATCTAATATTTTCCATAACATTTATGTTACATTCTTCCAGATGTGCATTGTATAAAAAAATGAACAATTTCTAGGTGCCAATAGTAGAGGAGCCTACTGAATTGTACATGATAACTTTTTATTCCTTGTGGAAGTGCCCAATTATTAATTCCTTCATGACAAATTTCAAGGTGAACCATATAAATTAAAGATATTGCAACAATACTTGTCAATTAGTACAATGAACAAAATGCAATAAAAATATAAAATATTCCAAACATTTCATGTATGATATACATAGATGATTTGATCCAATATACCTTGATGATTTCTATTATATTGCAACTTCCATAGATGAGGTGTCATTCTCCTTGGTTTTAACCCAATATCTTCTTTCCCATTGAAATGATGTTTCTCGGTACTTTGATACCTATGGTTCTTAGAGAGGAAGTGCCTATATTCATCAAACACCTCCTTTACTAAACTTATTGAACGATGAGATTTCATCTGAGGACCACAAAATGGACATGAAAATTTACCCTTTCTTTGAAGACCTGCAAGAGATGGATTAAATTTTATATTCATTATCAAAGTATGTTTAATGAAGGGATTATATAAAAAATGCATGATATGAACTTCATAAAATTAAACACTATATATTAAAGTGAATTGTAACGTTATAAAATACCACAAAAATGTGTTATCCCTGGGGCATCGTGAATTGTCCATATAAGCATTGCATGGAATTTAAATTCCCTTTGTGCACCTACTGGTCTATAGATATCATACACAGTGATGCCCTTCCATAACTTTAGTAACTCGTTGAGAAGAGGCTCAATATATACATTCATATATTTGAATTGGTACTTACCTAATAAAAAATATCAAACATAATTATAAGACATAATTGAACATATATGAGTAAACAAAAAAATATAAGACATAATTATGAAACAATCAAGACAAATGATATGTTATAGTGTTAAAAAAAATTATTCTAAACAAATACCTAGAACAATCATTTCCAACATTATGTGCTCCCTCTTTATTGACATCCATGGAGGACTGTTATTTTTGATAAAAAAAAACAAGTCACACCAAGTAAGTAGATCTGAGCTCTCTAAATGGATTGACATAGTCAGCTGCCAATGAAAGCCTAATATTAAGAGGTTCATCTTTAAAATGTAGCCCTATTTCCTCTATATTATTAAATGCAAATCCATCAGTAGGCATTCAAAAAACACCATATTTAATTTGTTTCTTTGCATGGTAATCCATAAACCATTTTATGATTTTTCACCTGAACAATTGTTGCAAATGTGGAATTATGCGAATATAATGAAGAACAATGTGAGGCACCTTTTTTTTTACTTGACCGGTTTGATATCTACTAATTTGACATTTCGAGCATTCTTATTTCGACGCATGTTCTCCATAATATAGAATATTATGATTAGGACATGCATGAATAGAATGGTACTCCATTCCAATATCTTTCATTATGGCATGTAAATATTGGTATGTGCGACATAAAACATTTGACGACAGTAACATAAATTCACCTAAAAATATTGTAATACCCCGGTTTTGAGCCCCGTATTAAATAATGTATTTTTTTAATGAAAGGCCAGAGTGCCCAAACAATCAAAAGAGGCTAGTGTGCCTAGGAAATGTAATGTTTGATCAGTATTAATAATAAATACATCACTAGCTGCTAGATGAACAAGGACAAGAGTTATAGGGGGCTATGATTCCACAAGAGAGGGGGCTTGAGGGGATAAGTATTTATTTTATATTTTATTTACCCATTTTTTTGTTTTAATGGAGAATAAAAATTACATGAGATTATTGGGGTGAAGGCCATGGGGTTCATTATTTCCAAAAAATACATAAACCCATCTTTGGTCTGTTTTAGGGGCTGGTTCTTCTTCACTCATTCACTCATTCACTCATTCTTCATTTTTCACATTGTTCTCTCTCCAATCATTCTTTCACCCACTCGTCTTTCCTCATTCATATTTTTTCTTGGGAAAGGAAAACAAATTGTTGGAGAGGAACCATGTTATTTTTTTTTTGTAATTCCTGGTACTAATTTATTAAAAATATAGTAGAAATACAGTAAAAAATAAAGAATGATTGTCCCTTGGAATGGAAAAAACTTGTTCTTCCCTTAATGGGAAACCAAGAAGGGAAGAGACTTGATTATTCTTCCTACCCTTCAAGGGAAACCAGGCTTACAAAAACTTAGAGATAATTGTTTGTCTGCTTGCTGACATAAAACTAGAAAAATCTTGCAAATTATAAATAAAAAGACTAAAAAAACGAAACAGGGGCCTGAGCATCAAGATTTCTTGACAGTCACAATGGGAGGGCCATCCGGAGGAATTTATTCCACAAATTTGAAGCCACTAAAATTATTGTCGCTGTCTCTAGTGGAGCTAGAGTTGTCCAAGTTTTTCTCCTTGATCGGGAGACCTGCACTTTTGATAAAGTGAGCCATCAACAAATTGTGTTGATCTAGAGAAGTCGTCACTACTGAGTTGCTGAGATTCTTTTGAGGCACCAAGGTGCTAGGGTGGGTCACGGAAGGAGGAGGACATGTGCCAGGGGAGGGAGGAGCATATGAAGGAGGACAAGTGGTGGGGGAGTGGGGTGAGAGAGGCGAGATGGGGGGACTCTGAACAAATATGCCCATGAGGCTGAGGAGGGTGTGGGCGAGGAGGTGGTTTACCACCCAATAACTGGGAAAGTGCCTGGAGGTGTGATGAGATGCTGGGAGGGAGCCTGAGACCTCTTCTTCCCAATCATCTAGAATATTCTGCAATGAGTCTAGAACTGAGCGGTCATAACCATCCCGGTTGGCCATGAGCGGTGGGGGAGGAACTGTGGAGGCTCACCCTCCGCGAAAATATTTCCCCAGGGTGGGGGTGGATTTCCTGTGAGGAGGCATAAGAGATGAAATATTATTTCTATAAACTGCAAGGGAGGAGATCCACTTCCTAAACCAATGAGCAGAGAGAGACCTCATGTGGAGAGAAGAGATACAACTCGATAATGAAGCAAGGGAAGAATGACTGGAGAGGTCGCAGGTGGCCAAGATATAGGCACCAAGAAGGGGACTGTTGTTGGTTATTCTTATTTATATATCCTTTAGGTGCCAAGAAGGAAACACAATGCATAGGGTGCACTGTGCCATCTCACCCGAGATAGTCTTAATGGGTGGCTGCAATACTCATGTGTTTACAGCCTAGGATTGAGTAGGATATCCAAGAACTTCACGCTTAGAGTTGTATTGTAACTTATTAACGTACTGCAATATTATCTATGATTAAGAAAGAAATATATCAACTCATTCATTTAACATCATAATATCTATTGAAGACAATAAATAAACACACACATTCAATCACATAAAACAGGTGTTACCGTGGTTCACCCCCCTTGGGCTACGTCCACGAAGATCTGGCTCTTAGCTCTTTTATTATTGTCGTTCTGAAACTACAACACCACGTTCCTACAACTCTTCTCAGTTGGGTAAGATCTATATGAGGCATACTATATCACACCAGGATCCTCCGCCTACGATCTAACCCTCAATATCTACCCTCCTTAGTCCTCTCTATCTCAACAACTTACAAAATTAGGTCATACAACAAAATATTACATAGTACTCATTTCTTTGTATTCTCCTCTCTATATCTCCATCAACTCATGCCCATGATAATCATCCTCTTATGAGACCTAGATAACTATATTTATACACTTCAAGCTCTTCAACCAATACAATACATTACCAAAACCCTAACCCTAATGTCGTTAGGTCTTCCATGCATGCATGCATGTCGTTCCTCCTTCCAGCTGTCACTTTCCTTGTGCATGCCTTCTTTCCCAAAATCGCCTTGATTTTCTCTTTGGTCTGCTTCCAACAGTCCCCAAAAATGACATGTGGATCGTCTCGAGCCACCTAACCTTTGTGTGCTTCATCGATCTCCCTTGTTATCACCTGGAACTTCTCCTTGAGCTCTGTTTCTTGTGTTTGCGTTTGCGCAGTCTTCTCCTTGAGTGTGTCTACTATCTAGACTACAATTTCTTCACTGATCAATCCTGCGCACTTTGCCTGGGTCTATGCTATATTTGTCTTGGCTTCCTCTGCCCGTGAAATGACTTCTGCTACTCGCTCTTGAAGCGGTTGCATCTGAGCTTGATGCTCCGTTTTCAGTGTTTGTGCAATGGTGAGTTCTGCCTGCAGTTTCTTCATATCCTGCACCCCTTTGATGCGCTCCATGATAGGCATTGTATTCTACCGCTACTTGAGGTCTTGGATAGATGTGTTTATCCTTTCTTCTTCCTTGTCCCACCATTGGACTTGTTGATCCTCCTCTAGCTTTGTCCAAAGATGTATTTATTTATCGAACAAGTCAACTGTTGTGCTGGCCTTTTTATCTATCTCCTCCAACTGATATGTTTCCTCATGTTTCCTTTGCTCCCTTACTACTGATGGAGTGGTGGGTGTGAGATGCTCACGAAGATTCTTGATATCCTTCTGATATTGATCGATTACCTATGCAATCTGATCAATATTTTCTATTATTGTGGGTTCATCCCTTTGCACAGTATTTGGAATCTTCTCATAAGTTCCTGCCACTTTTCATTCCAATCCATTCACGTGCTCTCTCTCCTCTTGGGTTTCGAGATTAGCCCGCTCATATATTAATTCTAGCTCATCCCGCTTCTCCATTGCATTATGTAATTTAGCTAAGTCTGTGTGTGCACGAGACTGTACCTCTTGGGTAACACTAACCTATAATTTGTGTAGATATTTAGATAGTATCTGTGATAATACCAGCTCGATTTGAGATAAGTCCTTTAGGGGTGTCTGCCCCACGATATTGTCCATGTGAAACATATTGGATGTAATGTGGAATGTCACTCTCGACTGTGGTATTGTGTGGACTGTATCTCACTCACCTAATTCTGGTCCTTCTCATGTATGTGATGTTGATGGCCATGTTCCTATGCTGTTTCCTGCTATTTGTGCTTCCCCGATCTATTTGAGGAGTTTTCACATGTCTGCTAGCTCCTCTTGAATTATATCCTTGTGGCACATATCATTTTCAAAATCTTTAGTTGTACGATCCTGAACCATTTGGGCTATCATCTCTGCATCGTCCTCTATGATCGCATAATCTGGAGGTGTTCTCTATGCCTTCATATTATTACGCATGCCTCCCATCTTAGTAGTTGGCCTCTTAGTCATGCCTGGTTCTTGTGGACTGGGACTTGGTCCAGTCCCCTGTGCTGCCTCATCTTGTTTCTATTGTTCTTGGGTCAACTGTGTATTATTCTTCTTCCCCTTCTGGGTCCTCATCTTAGCTCTCCCTTCATTCGTCTTCTTTGTTTTTGTCTGGCCCACCCTTCATTTCTTGGGAAATAGGACTTCTTGAGGCTGCGTTTATTCCTTCCCTATTTCCTCCTCCATTGTCTTTGTAGGTATGTCTTGGGTGAGGACTAAAATCTTCCAGTCATCCACCAAATCCCGGATCACCATGTCGATGTCACCCTTTGTGATGCAATAGCAGAATTGTAGCCACTACTTATTGGGCTCCTTCCACGCCTATATCCACATTGCTTGTTGAGTAGCCTTGAAGTTGGTGATGTATCGATATTGTGTGACAACCTGTTGTGTTATTCTCTAAATGTTGGAGATGGATTCCTATAGGTCATGAAGGTATCCTTCAAATACAACTGTGTTCATCTTCCTATTATTGGCATCTGACATGGCACCAAGTGATAAATATCTTTCTCCATGATTCGTCTTGGGTCTGGTGACGAAATATGGATAGTTTGGCTCCTTCCATCCCATAATGGCTATTAACATGAGCGACCACGAATAGTGAAATTTTGTTCCTAGATCATGCGCATCCTTGCAGTCATCTAGGAACAAATTCAAAATATAGGGTGCCCAACTAACTTTGGTTCCCTTGACACATTATGCTGCAACGACGACAACCCCAGCCACGACTTCCTTTTTGCAATATTTTCTTAGCAACTTATAGGACAAGATTTTTGTGGCCATTTGTATCATGACATCATTGATACTTTTGATGATGAGTCCTCATGTCCCCCTATCAGTGCTATATTTATTTTTCATCTCTTCTGCGAGTGCTTTCTCCTTTTTATTATCATCGAGAAATTGTGTGGGATCAATGCTCCAGGATAGCAGCCCTTTAATGTGCACAATGAGCTCCACGTCTATCGATATGAGCTTGTCCAACCATATATCCCCACCATGTGTGACTTCCATCAATTTTTTGACATAATTGTTTTCATACTTTCCTTTGCCAAAGTATGGTAAATCTAGCAGACCTAAAATCCATGTTTTCTCCAATTAGGTTTCCCACTGGAGTGGTTGATCAATTGGCTCCCCAACAACATTCACTCCCACATTCTGTAAGTATACATTCTTTGCAAATTCTGGGAACTTTTCTATGTCCATTACATCGTTGTCTGAGTATTTCAGCTTCTCGACATGACCTAGTAAGTTTGATTTCACCCGTACCCCATCTGGTATATGTGGAAAAACAAGGGCTATGACGGGTTGCGTGCATGGTGACCTAGGGTACCTGTTGCTTGTATTTCTTCGGTAGTGGTTGGCTTGAGGTTCTAGCCTCCATTGGTCATACTTGGGAAAACCATTATGGCCAGCCCGTGACATTTTCCATTGTTCCTTCTAGTGGATGGTCTGATACAGTTGTTTGAGATTCGTCTTGATCAACGACTACTTCTTAATTTATCGCCATCCCATTGATTCTCGGGGATGCTTCAGGGTTCTCTGGTTGCTCCTCCTTTAGGGTTCCTGTGCCCTAGTTCTGTTTCTCTTGTTCTTCTATCGACATATCCACATTCATTCCCTCAGGTGCTGGCTGTTGGTTTTATTCAACCATGAGTATGGGATTCATCGGTGTTGTATCTAGTGAAGGGATTTTGTCGATGTTGACGATCTCTGGTGGCTGTTGTCCGCCTTCCTTCGATTGTACTTGTGCCCTGGTTCTAACTGTAACGTCCCCAAGGCCGAACCCAGTTGTAAATCTTGTTTACAAAATGAGTTGTAAAAATGTTTTATAGGCTGGTGAGCCAAGTTTATATAAGCTGGGAGGCTTATGTGATTGTTAGGCCAAGATCCTAATGTTGTACATGTATCTATGCAGAACATTAATAAAAATATAAACACGACCGCATACAAGCCAAAACGATGGATGAGTGATGGGGGACTAAGATTCCATGGAGTGGGAAAGGGATTAGGGGGCTGGAAGGTGGGAAGAGGGGCTAAGTGTGGAGCCTAGGGGCTAAGCCTAAGGGCTTAAGTCTTGGGAATAATATTTTAATATTATTCCAAAAAGACATGTGAATAATATGTTTTTATCCTAAGTTATTTTGGAAGGACATGTGACTTCCAAATTGTGGGAGGAACGCACGCTGATAGAAGCATGTAGCTTCACGGGTGACAAGTGTCAACCCAAGCCCATGCAAATAAAATGGCTGAGATGAACCATGTTGGGGGATTCTCCTCCATTCTACCCGACCATCTGAGCATGAAATAGTTCGACCTATGGAAGAGACCTCATGCATCTTTTGAACCATACATCCCCTGAACCAGAAGCCTATGTTGATTTTGGGAAAAGTCTGTGTTTGTTCTGGAAAGGCGATACACCCCTTCTCTGTTCTAAACCGTGGAGTCTGAATCGACCCTTGCGCAGACAAATCGTCATGCATCCCTGAGAATATAGAGTGTGAGTCTATCCTATGTTTCCAGATTGAGAAAACGGAAGTGTCCTGTCCCTACTAAGCTTGGTTATGTTGTTGCACCTATCTGTAGCTTCCCTGGGTGTTCGTGTCTGTATTCCCATTGATTGTGGTGGACGTGTAGTGTTTGATCCTGTGTGGTTTGTTGGCCAGTTTGTACAACACTCTCTCCAGGTGAGAGAGGTGGTTGAAGTTGGAAGAACAAGTTGCTGGGCCTGTGAGCGACTCTCTCCAGGTGAGAGAGTGCGCAGAGGAAGGAGAGAACTCCTGGAAGGAACCCTGTAGCTACCATAGAGCTCAGAGACTTTCGGTCCAGTATGTTGTTGAAACCCAAGGAAAGGGAGGTTATTAGCTAAAGGACTGTCTAGGTGATAGAGAAGGTGTATACTCCTGGGGTGGAGGAGGCATGTGGGGAAGGAGAGTCCATGAGCAGTGAGTATGAGTGGTTTCTGTAAGAGAATTCCTTCCTTGTGACTGTTTGTTTACCTTGTAACCTCAACCTAGCGTAGGATTCCTTGCCTTGGGGGTGGAGCTTAGTCCTAGCTCGAGGGTGACCCACTGCTGAGGTTGATGAGCAGTGTGGTCTAAGGTTGGGAGGTTCGTGGAAGGCTTGCACCTAGTTGGTGGAATTACCATCGTTTCAAGATAAGTACCAGATGATGTTTTAATTACTTTTCTGCATGTCTATGTATTTATATTTATCATGTATTCTGCTATTCATATGAATTAATGTTAAAGCCATTGATTATTTATAATAGTTGTAATGTTTATGGTTACTCTGAGTTTAAATGTGTTTAATTTTCTTAAATGCATGTCTTATATATAGAATTAAGTATGAGATTGTTATTCCTTACAGTAGCGTTTGCCTGGCCAAAGGGATGATGGCCGGGCGAGCGTTACACTAACTTTGGAGTGTCTGATAGTCTATCTTGTTTCTTCTTTCTTTAGTGGTGCCATGGTGGTGAATTTCAAGTGTTTACTGGGTTCAATGGTCTCTATAACCTTTGTGAGTTGCACTTTGTGCTTCGTATGATTTCTCTCTCTATGTACTTTCCAGTCTCGCAATAAAGTGTTTTCTCCCGTGTCCATGTTTTGTATGGGAATCATATGCAACTTGTCAAAGATGCTACCTTTATGATGGATTAAATGAAGCTTTGATTCCTTTGTATTTTCCATTACTCTCCCTCGCCGTCTCTAGTTGGTGCGATTAATGCGGTGTCCCGTCGGTCCTTTCCGGCATTCAATTTCGCATCACTTCATCATTTCATACTGCTTTTGTCATATTTGCTTTTCCCTCTTGTTTCCATCATGACCTGGCCATTGGTCTTGTTCTCACCGAATTTGTATTCCTAAGTGTGCATGCTCCTTCTTCTTTCGGCGCACTATGCCTCTGTTGGTACTGTTTAATATCTTGTTTTTTTTTTTTTACTACGCGGTGAATTTCAAGTTGTGGGTGGTCGACTGTCCCTGTACAGCTTCAGTCAGTTCTCATTGATCATCCCTCTAAGTTCTATGCCTGCTAA
Organism: Picea mariana; assembly: GCA_032191745.1. Lineage (NCBI taxonomy): Eukaryota > Viridiplantae > Streptophyta > Pinopsida > Pinales > Pinaceae > Picea > Picea mariana. The sequence continues at coordinate 5,145 of JASDQU010195952.1, read as the reverse complement.
GTATGTCAATTGTAAATCTTCTCCATTTGTAATAGTTTTTACTTTGTATGGTCCTAACTAGTGCATTCTAAGATTTCCTGGGTGCTAAAAGGATTTGTTTTCATACATCAACAATAAATCTCCTTCCTTGAAAGTTTTATTCTTGATGTGTCTGTCATGCCAAGATTTTTCCCTTGCTTTATGAACTTGTTGGTGGAACCCCGCCAGGATCCGATATTCCTCCATGGTCATCAACTTATTTAGTATCTCCTATTCTGCACCTTGTTTCTTCATGTGTGTAAATGCTGCTACGTGCAATCTTGGTACTAGAAATTCTAATGGCACCACTGCTTCTTGGCCATATACCAGTTTAAATGGCATGTTCCCTATCAACCTTTTTCACGTCGTCCTGTAGTCCCACAATACTGCTGGTATTTTTAAGTCCCAATCATCCTTGTTGATATTACATATATTTGTCAGTGCATTCTCAAGGATTTTGTTAAATGCCTCTAGTGTTCCATTTGTCCGTGGGTGATATGGTGTGATCTTCTAATGATGGAATTCAAACTCTTTAGTCATAGTGTTGGTAGTGCAGTTGATGAAATGTGTTCCTTGGTCGCTCATCAAAAATCTTGGGCACCCAAATTGAGTGATTACTTGTTCAAATAGAAAGTGTGTTGTTGTGTCTACATTGAAATCCTTCACTAGTGTTGCTTCTGTCCATCATGTCAAATATTCTGTCGCAATAATAATGTACCTTGCTATTGTTCTTTTTCTTGGTGGGTTGATTGGTCCCACAAAGTCTATTTCTCATTTATCGAATGCCTGTAATGTTACCTGTGGTCATAATGGAATCTAGTCCCTTCTCTTGGGTTTACGTACTCTTTGACAGGCATCACATCTCTGGTAGTACTCCTTCGAGTCTTTGTGAATGGTTGGCCACCATAGTACCATGTGCAATACCTTATGCGCAGTAGCTTTGCCTGTGTAATGTCCTCCTGCTATTCCCTTATGGGCTTCTGTTAACACTCTTGGTATTTCGTGTTCTAACACATATCTATGTAAGATGTTGTCTATACCCATTTTGTATAAGTGTCCTGCGATCAGTTTATAGTCTGCAACCCAAACTACCAATTTTTTCTTCTGTGCGGAGTTATACTCTTGTGGCGCAGTACCAATGCCCAAGTACTAAATGATATCTACAAAGTATTCATCAATGATCTGTATTGAAAATAAATGTTCGTTCAGAAAGTTGTTCTCTAAATTTGTAGGTTCTTCTTCGTTTGTGACGCTTGATAGGTGGTCAGGTCCTACATTCAATTTTCCTGGCTTGAATATTACTTCAAAATTGAATTCTTGAAATAGTAGTAACCATTGACAGATTCTCCCCCCCAACACTGGCTTGTTGACTAGGTATTTAAGGGTTGAGTGATCTATGAACATATTGAAGTGTTTCCCCAATAAGTAATGTCTAAACTTTTGCAGTGCGTAGACCATAGCTAGGCCTTCCCTCTCTGTAGTATTATAGTTTTGTTCTGATTCTGATAGATTTCATCTCACAAATGCTATAGGGTGATCCAAATCTCCCACTCCTGGCTGCGCCAAGATAGCTCCAAGTGCTATTTATGATGCATCTACATGTACGTGGAATGTCTTATCCAAGTCTGGAAACACTATTATTGGCACGGTGACCATCTTTTCTTTCAATGTATCTAGACCATGTTGACAATCGTCATTCCACTGAAACTTTGTATCTTTTCTTTACAGTTTCTCCATTGGTGCAGTAATCTGCGCGTATCCTTTGATAAAATTTCTATATTATCCTATGTGTCCCAATTTCGCTCTTAGTTGATAAACTATTTTTGGTGGTGGCAAGTTAACAAGTACTAAAATATTTTCCAGATCTACTAGTAAACCTTGTTTGCATACTATATGGCCAAATAGTATCCCAAACGATGTTCCGAATATACATTTTTTTTATGTTTAATGATCTCTGACACTGACTACATCTTTTTAACATCAGTCGTAAGACCTCTACATGCTCTTTCAAAAAACTATAGAATATCCAATCGTCCAAGTATACTTCTAGAAACTGGTGGATGAATTCCTTAAATGCGGCAATAACAACTCTGGAAAATATTGTTGGTGCATTCTTCAGTCCAAATGACATGACTATGTATTGGTAAGATCCCCATTCTATGTAAAATGTGGTCTTGTATCTATCTTCATGTGCTATCTTGATCTGGTGGTAGCTCGAGAATCCATCAGTGAATGAATAAGCTTTGTGTCCTCCTACGTTCTCCAACACTTCATTCGTGAAAGGCGTATGGAACGAGTCATGTAGGCATGCATCATTTAAATTCCTCAAGTCAATGCATATCCATATCCCTCCTTGATTTTTGTCTTGAACTACCATTAGACTTATCCATTCTGATTCTTCCACTGGTTCTATGATTCCAGCTTCGAGCATCATGTCGATCTCAGCTTTGAATTTTTTCTTATATATCGGGTTCAATCTATATGGTCGTTGTCTGATTGGTCTCTCTTCAGCTCTGAGTGGTATCTTCATTTCTCCTAGATCTCTTTCTATACCCTTCATCTCTATAAATGTCATGGGAAACAGGTTGTTGTACTTTCATAGTATCTCTGTTATGCTTTCTATTGTTTTCTCATCCCAGTAGTCTCCAATGATGGCCATTTTGGGATTTTCAATTGTCCCAATGTTGACTTTCTTTACCTTGATCGACGTAGCAATGAATTCTGATTCGATAGGTGGACCTTCCACTTCTCTTTCATATTCCTCTTCCTTGATCTGAATATTGCGCGGATCGTCTTCATCTAGTGCTTCCTTCTGCACATGTTAACATGACAAGAATTATTTGACTATCTGTTATCGGACTAATCAGTAGGTACGGACACTAACAGATCTCCCTAGATCCACTTGGATCTAGAACAAAATAGGACAGGACATGACTCTTTCCCTAAGTTGTGATCATTGAGTCTGCTAATAAGGATGAATAAGTGACATACCTTTGTATCGCTTCCTGATCCGAAATCAGATCCAGAAGCCTGATAGGGCTTGAAAGATGCTCAAAAATGAAAGTGCTCAGAATGCGACGAAACCTATGCCATTGCATCTGTCTCGTCTTCCTAATTCTGGTGGTATATTTACTTCGTCAAACAGAGTCCGTATGGAGAAGATATCGCGTTCTGTTCGAAAAGTCAAACAGGCAAAAAAGGGGATGACTGTACAGTCCGTACAGTCCACGTGGCATGACCGTATAACTGACGTGGTGGCTCCATAAGGTGACACATGGCATATCTGTATGGAGAAAATGTGGCATCACGAGGACACGACACGTGTCAGGTGGATTTGGCATTTTCGGCGTACGATTGGACCAGTACGGAGGTGACATGTGTCACCACTAATAGGGTGACACATGGCAGGATGACGTCAGCAGATGACGTGGCAGGCTGAAGTCAGCAGATGATATGGCGGGATGACAAGGAATATGGTAGGCTGACGCAACAGGTTGACTGGGCAGTACGGCAGAAACACGTGGCAGCACAGCAGTGTGACAGGTGGCAGTACGGCGGTTGACGTGGCATACACATGGAAGAATTACAGGTTGACACGTGTCAGGTTGTGGTTGATTTTTAAAGCGCCACGTGGCCTAGTCACGGGCTGGCACGTGGCACTGCATTATTGGTTCATTGGTTTCAATACAAAATATGGTTTTGGTGGTGCCGGGGGTCGAACCCATGACCTCCCGGCAGGTGAACGGACCAACGAAGTCGGGCTAGCCACGGTGTCGACCGATGTTTCTTGTTTACCTTTCGGCGCAATTTAAATTTATGTTTGGTGAAAGGTTTGTTGGGCAGCAAAAAGGGCCAGGGCTTAGCCCGAGCCCTCGGCGCCGAACCCTATACATGAACCATAGCACATAAAACCACGAGGCAGTTGTAACTTTAGCCACGAGTCGGCACAAAATACATACCACGTGACCATTGACTTGTGACCAGGAGCAGGAGTTTGGGCGCGGGTTTATTATAACCATTGGCCCATGGTTTATGCCAACGCGCCAACGTACCCATATGACCACGAATCAAGGAGTCAGCGCGAGAAGGAGGGCTAGCGCATAGCCTATGGGCTCGCGCTAGGCCCAAAATAGACATATGACCGTGTTTAAAGGGGCGTGCGCCCGAGATTTGGGGGCTGCGGCCCAATAACTTTGATGAAGTGGGTTTTTCTGTTAAAGATTTGGTTTTTTATTGTTTAATATGCCTATTATTAGCAGATTTACTCCATTTTTGGGGGATATTGGGCATTTTTGGAGGCCAGATTCTTGGAGGAAGTTGGGGATGTGAAACCAACTCCAAGCCTATATAAACCAGGCCTGTTTGAGGCCAAACACAGTCATTCAGAGCAGAGTTATGCTGGAGGAAAGCCAAGCCAAAGTCAGTTTGATGCAGAGAAGCTGTTGAGGTGGAGACGCTGCCGGATCGTTTCTGGGAGCTTGGAGCATCAGTTTTGCATGTCGTTTCTTTTGTAGGGTTCTTTAGATCTGGGACAACAAGACCAGATTTTTCTTGTAGCCATTTGGCATTGCTGAGATGTAATTTTGAGCACTTGATCAGAAATAAAGAAGCCTCCCCCACAAAGAAAAGGCCCGGAGACGTAGGCAAAAGTTGTGTCGAACTCCGTTATCAACCTGCGTTCTTATGGTTTGCTGTTTATTATTCTTTTCAGATCTGCATATGTGTATTTGACTATGATAAATCCTCTTCTCTTCTCATTCTTTCATTAAATTCTCAAATGGTTAATTTATACATGCAAGTTTAAAACTCAACCATAATCATTTAAAAGATCCTACGGATCAAGTGGTATCAGAGCTAGTTCATGTTTGGATTTGAGTTTCATGTTAACCAGGGAAAAGCTACAGCGTGGTGAAGGCGAGCTTGTTGCAGAGAATACATTAATTGGATTGAGAAAGAGAGCTTCTTTCAAAGAGAAGATGGCATTGGACGAAGGGATTTCTCAAGAAGATAAAGATTTCCGGAAAACATTCCATGCTATGTCGGAGATGGTGACAGTTTTGTATGAAGATTATTTAGAATGGAAGCGACCAGTTTTGGGTAATTCTTCGAAAGGAAAAAGTGAAGAGG